>PVJH01003482.1:0-141478 GCA_004026705.1 Nesogale talazaci
CAGACAAAGGGCTTATTACAAAAATCTACAATACCCTTGTTTCCTGCAAGAAGAGGAAAACAGATAACCCTTTGAAGAAATGGGAAAAAGAAATGAAAAGAAGCTTCACTAGGGAGGAGGTCCACATGGCCAATGAACATATGAGAAAATGCTCCCGCTCATTAGCCATCAGAGAAATGCAGATCAAAACAACCATGAGTTATCATCTAACACCCTTGAGGCTAGCCCAGATCAGAAAATCGGAGTGCAACAAATGATGGAGGGGATGTGGTGAAATAGGAACACTTCTACATTGTTGGTGGTCATGTAGATATGTATAGCCACTATGGAAAGCCGTCTGGCGATACTTAAGGAAAATGGAAGTTGAGCTACCCTATGATCCAGGTATCCCACTATTGGGTATATATCCAGAAGAGGCAAGAAATAAACCACAGCCAGTGGTATGCACGTCAATATTTATTGCAGCACAATTCACAATTGCAAAGAATTGGAAGCAACCTAAATTTCCATCAGTAGATGCATGGATTAACAAACTCTGGCACATACACACAATGGAATACTATGCCTCACTCAAAAGCTCAGATGAGCAAATGAAACACATCTCTGCATGGGAAGAACTGGAGGAAATTATGCTAAGCGAAGTCAATCACAAAAGGAAAAGTATGGCATGGGCTCCCTGAGGTAAGTAGAAACAGTATGGTGAGTATAAAAGAAAAGAGTCCTATATGCCATATTAGCTGGCCCAAGAGATAGGGTAAGGGGAGGAGGGAGGACCAAACCCAGGGAGATACATGTTGGATGCAACACAGTAATGGGGGAAGGATGGGGGGGGGCGGAGTAAAAAGGGAGTTCAAAAGTGATAGGATAACTGAGGGAATGGGGCACTAATCCACCCAGGGAGGGAGTATGGGTCTTGTCTCCACAGAAACTGGAGTGGGTGAGCAGTTCCTACCATGAAACAACCAACCATTAAGACAATGTGGACGCACGGAAGGATGCAAGAAAAGAGAGCTATAGAGCCGGACACAACCCGAGTCAAATGGACTCCATCCCTAGTAGTGGGCGTGGCAGAGAACAGGGTGGGGGAGGGACCAGAATCTCACACCCACAGGGACAAAGAAAAGAAGGGAGGAAGAAGAGAGCTGGTCCAAGCTCCACGCAACACATGATGCTCAGAGGAATACATCCCTCTGGAGACCCATTGCGCCACAGAAAGGACTGGGCAAATGATTCCTGTGGGCACAAGAGAGGAGAGGAGAAGGGGGGGGGGGACAAACACATGGACGGGTTGGGCGAGCAATAAGTGGTTAGGAATCGATGGAAAGGAGGGTATGGGAGGTCTGGTCGGGATTAAGCAAGGACAATGAATATGAGAAAACAATGAAATGCCAGTGAAGGTGGAACATGATGGTGAGACAGGAGGGAGATGGAAGGAAATAGAGGAAAGAGCTAGAAGGCAAAGGACACTTACAGAGGTCTAAATATAGGTATGTTCATACATTGATACAACTATCCATTATAAGTTGGGAATAAAATTAAGAACATAGCTATAGGCTAAATATTAGGGTAGCAGGTGGACCTTGGGCCCTCACCCTGGTGCTCCCTCAATGCAAGAATGCTTTGTTCTATGAATCTGGCATTCTTCGAGGCACAATGGCCCAACACGATCACTTAAGTAAAATGGGTGCACAAACAAATGTGGTGAAGAAAGCTGAAGGTGCCCAGCCATCAAAGGCTATATCAAGTGTCTTCAAAGCCTGAAGATAAACATTAGACCATTTACCTGAGAAGAGACCACAGCCACAAAGAAGAAGCACAACAGCCAGCATGGTCAGAAAAAGTGGTAAAAGGTCTAGGCAATGGACATCAAATGGGGCGGAAAAAAACAAAACAAAACAAACATATATCACTGTGTGCACACATCCCCAATGTACCAATTGAGGACATGTAAGAGCATGAGCAAGGGTGGTGAAGAAAGCAGAAGGACCCAGCTATCAATAGATAGAGCATCCGGGGTCTTAAAGGCTTGAGCACAAACACGCAGCCATCTAGCTCAGAAGCAACAAAACCCACCATAAAAGAAGATCACTTACCTGTGCGATCATGAGGTGCTGAAACAATCAGGTATCAAAGAACAAAAATCAAAATCAATGGACCAATTGACTCCCGATATCGCTGATGACAAATGGATACAACGGAAAACAAAGTAGAAGAAATGATGGTACCCACCTAACAAATGATTGAATGCCTGAAATCTCAAAGACTTGAAGATAATCGAGTCACCATTCAGCACAGAAACAGCAAAGTCCACATGCAGGAAACACACCAGCATGCGTGATCAAGAGGGGCCGAAGGGAGCAGATATTGAGCACCAAAGAACAAGAATCACATCATTACATAGAAAGAGGAGAGCAGGGTGGGGATCTAAGGCCCACTGGTGAGTAATTGGTCACCCCTTTACAGGGGAGTCACGGGGAGGAGACAGACCAGTCGGGGGGCAGCCAGGCAGTGATGATGCATACAAGTTTCCTCTAGTTCCTGAAGCCTTCCTACCCATCCCCCAACCATCATGGGCCCAACTCTACCTTGCAAATCTAGATGGACTGGAGAAGTCACACTGGCATAGAGGGGAGCTGGAGATATGGGGAAACCAGGATGGATGGGCCCCTTCGGGTCAATGGTTAGATTGGAGATATTGGAAGGGTGGACAGAAGGGGCGGGGGGAACCAACAGCAAGGATATATACACAAGCTCTTATTTGAAGCATGGGCATCAAAGAAATGGGTGGGGGGAGAGGTCGGGCAGTGTACGATATGACAAAACAATAACAATGTATAAAGTATTGAGGGTTGGAGGGGAGGAGAGACCAGGGGAAGAGGGGAAGGAATGGAAAAGCCAATACTAGGGACTTAAGGGAAAAGGTGGACGATTGGAGAACAATAATAAAAGTGGACATGAGAGGGTGCTTGATGAGTATGCTTATGTATATATTGTGAAAAATGATGTATATTTTCCAATATACATAATGTAAATGTATACAATATACATTTTTTCCAATAAAATGATTGGAAAAAAACACTCTTATTATTGTTAATACCTAGATATTGTTAGGAAATTTTTAAATAACACTTTTAAAGAGTGTTAAGAAAATAGGGAATATATTTTTCATATATTTTCATTATAATGCACATTTATAGGTCCATCTGTATGCAATATTCTGTATTACACATGGAGGTTTCCATATGCTCATAAGAACGGAATCAAAGAAGGCTCCTTATTTATGTATTTCATATAAATCACTAAGATTATTTCACCCTGAACATCCTATAGATGAAAACTATGAACTCAGGACCTGTTATTTTTGAGGGCTGGTCTTTCCTATTAAGAAAGGATGTAAAAGTCTTGACACCTTGCCTATAAGGATGCTCTCGCCATGCTTCTTCCAAGACAGACTAGTTTCTTCTTTTAGCAGTGAGTGGTGCTTTTCAATAGTTTTATTAATTCAAACCCATAGAATTCTTCTTAGTTGTTTTAATTCAATATCCAACTTTTCACACAGATATGATGCCATCGAAAACACATTGGCTTTTTCAGGTACACCTTAGTCCACAAACTGACATCCTTGCTTTGCCACACTCTAAAGAGGTCTTGTGCAGAAGATTTATGCTGTGTTTATTTTTATGCGATGTTTCCTTTTATCTCTTTGCTGATTCTTTCATGAATATTGAATGTGAACCGAAGCAAGACAAAAATCCTTGAAAACTGCAATCCTTTCTCCATTTATAATGCAATAACATGTTGGTGCAGTTCTGAGAATTTTGGTCTTTTGTACATTGTATTGCAATCCATACTGACAGTTATAATCCTTGATCTTCCTTAGCAAATTCTTCAAGTCCGTCTCACTCTCAACCAACCATTGTGTCATCTGCATATGTAGGTTGCTAGTAAGGGTTTCTCCAATCCTGATGCCATATTCTTCTTCATTTAATCCAGCTTCTCTGATTCCTTGAACAGCATGCACATTAAATAAGTATGGTGAAGGGTGACTACTATGAGACAAATCTTTCCTAATTTTAAGTGATGCAGCCTTCCCTTATTCTGTTCCCACAGCTGCCTCTGGGTTTATATGCAACTTCCACATGAGCAGAATGAAGTGTTCTGAAATTCCCATTCTTTTCAAGATTATCCATACTTTGTTGTAATCCACACAGTTGAATGCCTTGTCATAGTAATAGAACCCAATTATATATCCTATTGCTTTTCTCAACTTTCAAAATACATCTTGAAATGTCATTTGTGACAGTAAGTGCAATGCCATTCCTCTTGATCATGTCACTTCTAGGAGAGTAAACTGTGTGATTTTCTTATTACATGGGTGGTTACAGTCTATTTCAGCTCACTAATGAATTGGATTTCCATCTGTATGTATTCATTTTAGTTTTTGGTGAATTAAATTTTTCTAGATTAATATTTCATGCATTCTAAGTTCCTGTTATTGGATTTTTGCAGCTGTTCCTTTTCTTTGAGTTGCAGCCTCTAAGCGAGTAACGATCTCTAAAGCGCCACTTCTACAGACATCTCTTTATTCATAGTCATGTTCTACTCCACTTTGAGAAATCTTCGTTCTGCTCATTCACATTTAGAGTGTTTTTTTGTATCAAGAGGCCCATCCTCTGGCACTATCTGTGACAATGTTCTGCTTCCATTCATAAGACCTTCAGTGTCTGACAACTTTCAATGTAATGCATAAGCTTATCAATGGATACTTTCTTTGAGATGGGAAATAGATTTCTTCTTAATCTTCTGCTCTTAGTCTTAAAGATCTGCTGAACTTAATCAATTTTGGGGACCATACTGGCATTTGAAAGACCAGTGATATAGCTTTCAACATCCAAGCAACACATATGCCACCACAGTAGGACAAACTGACAGACAACTGTGGTTTTCTATATAAGCATAATTTTGTATACTACATATTCATAGCTGGATATAGAATTAAAGGAAATCTAAATGGAATCAAAGAGAATATAATATGAATTGAATTTTTAAAATATATTGCCTTTATAGGGAAAGGTACAAAGAAGAAACAAATAAATGAAGACATAATAACATATTCACAGGCTAGAAATTTGAATAACTGTATCCTCATATTGATTTATATTTTCCATGTAATGAAAATCACCTTCTTGTGAACATACAAACTAAATCTAAAATTTCTATGGAATGCAAATGATCCAGAACATCAAAACTATAATGGAAGAAAGAAATAAAACTGAAGGCTTGCACAATCTGATTTCAGTACATGTTCTGCTGTTAAATAATCAAGATAAGATGAAATTGATATTAGTGTAATCATGTGTTAGAGGCAGAATTTTTAAAAACTAATGCTTTTTTCATCACATATACCACAAGGGCCAATATATAACTCTATATATCCCCCTTATATTTTGAGAATATTTTAAGAAGTGATTTGATTATAGAATACTAATTACAGATTTGAAGATCTGTTAGCTATTATCAAGAATATCATACATGAAGATGCAAATTATGATTACAAGCCTGGAAATAAAGGAAAAGATAAAGGTAGATGTCAGAAGATTTTCTGAAACTTGATCTTAATTATAAAATATCTAAGAAAAAGAAAATAATGACTTTGAAGAGATTAACAGAAAAATCAAAGGGCAACCAGAAAGACAAGTTTGTGCATTATAAAGAAATGTGTATGAATACATGCACCTATATATATGCCTGTATTTGAACCTCTCTATATGCTCTTTAACACCAGTTCTTTCCTCTATTTTCATTTACTTTCCTCTTTTCCCACTATCTTACTCAGCCTCCATTGAGTTTCAATATTTTTTCTCTGTTACATTACCCTTGATATCAATCCCTAATGGACTTCCCTAATCCACCTTGTCTCTACTTTTGCATAAATTGATATGCTCTTATCCCTGGGCTGGTCCACACCATCTCCTTTCCCCCTCCACCCCTTTTCCCCTGGCCCAGACACCGGAACCATCAGTCCCATCATTTTTGCCTCCAGACTGTTCATCCAGCCTATCTTACTTAGATAGACCTGCAAAGGTAACAATATGTATCAAAAAAAAGCTTCCTAAAATGAAGCCACCAAAGAAAATAAAGCAGTGATAACAAAACAAAATAAAAAAAGCCCAATTATATATATATATATATATATGATAGATAGATGATAGATAGATAGATAGATAGATAGATAGATAGATAGATAGATATACCTGTAAATAATTCAAGATCTGTTCATTGACCTTCAAGAGTGTTCCCTGGTTGAGTCAGATAGGGTGCCACTCCCTGGTCCCAAGGTTTATCGCTGTCATTCCATCTGGAGTTTCATGCTCTGTTGCACACCATTAGTGCTTTCCCATGGTGTGGTTGGGTCAGACAGGGTATAATCCTGACCCTGTTTCTCCATTGTTGACCCCAAAAGGCCTTGGGTCAGTGATGGTAGCTGTATTTCATAGTGGGGCTGGCCATATGATCCTCTTTGTGCATCAGCTGATCTGAGTGGGAATATTGTCCTTAAGGATCAGTGGAACAGGATGCACTCCATTCTCTCTTCCTCCCCCTTTATTTGTTCTCATGTGTTCTGGTCAGGCATCTCTCACTCCCCAAGCTGCAGCTTCAAGTGCTGACCTCCAAGGCAAACTCCCTGGTGGAGAGGTGGCTGCCCATGTACAGTGTAATAACAATGAAATATGCATCTTTCCTCTAGTTCTCAAATGCTTCCTCCCACCCATTATCGTGCTCCTGGTTCTACCAGACAAGTCCGACTAGAACAGGGGATGTACACTGTAGTCGGAAACATGTGAAATTTAGGAAAATATTCCCTCAGGATGAGTGATGGAGTGGTGATACTGGGAAAGTGGAGGGATGATGGAGTAGAAAGAAGGAACCAATTTCAGGGATCTACATAGAACATCCTCTCTGGAAAAATGGGGAGGTAGAACTGGGGGCCTAAGTGGAGGGAGGATGTTTTGAGAGTGATAATGGCAACAAGTGTGCAAATGAGGTCTGCACACAACTGATGTATGTATGGATCATGAGGGGAGGGGTATGAGTCCCCAATAAAATGATTCATGTAAAAAAAAAAGGTGAGGAGGAAAAAGGAGTTTTTGTTTGCTTGTTTGTTTGTTTGTTTGTTTGTTTTAAGAGGAGTTTATACCAAGGGCTCAAGTGGAAAATGTTTGGAAATGAATGTAAATTGCTTGATACAGATGATGTATTGAATGTTGTAATAGCTGTGAAATCCCCAAGTAAAGTTATTTAATTTTTTAAAAAAGAAAAGAAATGTGTAAAGCTAGAGTAAAAAACCAAATAAAGAAAAAAGCATACTCCTACCTTAAACTGAAAGAACCAAAGAAAAAAATGTATCTAAGTCTCTAGTTGTAATAGTTAAAGCTTCTCTGAACAAAATGCTGAATTATGTGGAAAGCAGCAGAAAAAGATCACAAGACTACAAAGAATCATTGTGCAATAAAAGACAACTAGACAACATTGAATTATTTCAAGAGATAGCATATGAACAAATGGTACTGAAAAAAGTCAAAGTTTCACTGAAGTCTTTATCCTAAAAGACAGCTTCAGAAATTGATGGAATTCTTATTTTAAATATTTCAACAATTTGATGAAGTATTGGGAGCACTCATTCAATGATACCAAGCTATTGGGAAGATAATCTACTTGGTTAACTTACTGGTAGAGATTTATATCTGTACCCCTTTCAAAGAAAAATGACCCAGTCGGATGTAAAATTGCAAAACAATATCATTGATTTCATATTCACGTAACCCAACAAAGATTGCAACAGTTCATTGTTAAGTATCTGCCAAAGGTTCTGGCCATAATCAGAAAAGAAGATGGAATAAGTGATGTCATTCTGATCTCCAAAGACTCTTGACTGAAAGTGGTGTATACCAGAAAGGTATTTACTTATGTTTCATTGACTATGTTAAGGCATTAAACTGTGCAGACTGCAACAAATTATGGATTGTTTTGAGTAGAAAAGAAATTCCAGAACACTTGATTGTGTTCATGTAGAAGTTGTATGTGGATCACAAAAGAGTTGTATGCAAAGAACCAGGCCATATTATATCATTGAACATCAGAAAAGGTGCATGTCAGGATTGTATCCTATCACCATACTTACTCAGTTTGTATGCTGAGCAAATAATCAGAGAAACTGAACTCTATAAAGAGAAAGAAAAATTGTGCTAATCTGGATATGTACCTACATTGTACTAATCAGAACTTGTACATGGTACAAGAAGCAGCATTTGAATACAAGGGAATAATGCATGGCTTAAAATAGGAAAAGACATGTATTAAGTTTGCATCTCATTACCATACTTAATGAACTATTCTGAGCTACTCATCAAAGAAGATGGGACTCTATGATTCTGGCATCAAATATAGAGGAAGGTTTATTTACAGCTTGTGATATAAAGATGATACAACTTTTTTTTTGCCAAAATGAACAATTACTTGATACACTTGCTAATGAATCAAAGAATCACAGCCCTTCATATGGTTGACAATTCAAGGTATAAATAACAAAATAATTACAACTGGGTTAATAGACAACAATATAATAAATAGAAAAATTGTTGAAAATATCAATAGTGCATCTTGCTTAGATCCATCATTAATACTAGTGGAAGCAGCAATCATGAAAAGCAATGTATTTCATTAACCAAATCCGTAAAACATTTCCTTAAAGTGTTAAAGCTCAAGTATATGAATTGGAAGACTTATGCATACTTGATTAAGCCACTATGTGTGAATTTGGCTCACAATGCATATAAAGTTGTGCAACTAATCAAAGACACTGCAGAACTGATGCATTTGAACTATGGTGTTGGCAAAAAAATTACTAAAAATATACCACATTGCCATATGAACAAACAAATCTGACTTGAAAGAAGCACAAAAGTGATGGTACTTAGAAGCAAGGGTGGAAGGCTTTTGTTTCACATCTTTTGAATCTGTTATCAGTAGGGACCAATCTCTGGAAAAGGAGATAATGTTTACTAAAGTGAGTAGTAAGTGAAAAAAGGATTGCCATGTAGACACAGTGACTGCTACATAGACTCCCAAATAAAAATGATTTTGAGGATGGTGCAGTGCTGGGAAATGCTTCATTTTATGGGTTAGAGCCCACTGGGTGGCACACAACATCTTACAGGGGAATAGCAATTGACCCTGGAAATTCCATCTCTTAAAAATAATTGGACATGGATCATAGACTTAAATAAAGCCATCAGCCAATAAAACTCCTAGAAGAAATATTTCAAAACCCTATAAGTCATTAGATAAAGTATATTTTTCTAAGAAAACACAAAAAATAATTACTTGTAAGAGAAAAATTACAATTAATGAGAAATATCAACATTAGCACTTAAATAGATCAACTAAGAAGAAAAGACAGTGAATAAATTTCCAGTTGTGTGTGTCATAAACACCACACGTATCATATTTATAAAGAAACTCATGTAACTCAGTGAAAAAATAGCATAACTACAAGTCAAAGTTTGAATATGCACTTCACAAAAGGAAATATGGAAATATACAATAATCACTTAAAATGATCAAGCTCAATTGTACTCATTAAAAAGATGAAGAAAAGTCGTGATATGACATGAACTTACTCAATGAGAAAGCTGACATAAATATATGTGTATAGTGAGAAAGAGTCACCAAGAAAAATAGTGTAATACAAAAATTTGTTCTGATGATAATATGGAGGGACTGGGATTGTATGGCTATGAAGCGACAAAATGATACACCCTTTTAGAAGATCTGTAGAAAAAAATAACTTTGATCATTAACACCTTGTTAAACTTTGATTATTTTGTTAAGTGCCACAGAGTTGGCTCCACCCCATTCTGACCCTACTACACCACAAAAGGAAAGCCTGCCCCGTTCTGCCCCACGGTCCTAATGCTCCTGTGCCTGAACTCATTGACGCAGCAGCTCTCTCAGTCCTTCTCATTCAGGCTCTCCTCTTCTGCTCTCCCTCCTGCTTTACCAAACTTGATGTCCGTCTCTAGGAATTACCCTCCTCTGAAATTAAGTCCAAATTATACAATGTGCGCCATCCTTTCCTCTAATGAGGACTCAGACCTTACTCCTTCATATATAGATGTTTTGAATAGCCCATGTTACTTTCAATCTTCTCCAAGACCCCAGGTCAAAAGCATCTATTCTCCTACTGTCTCCCTTATTCGATGTCAAGCTCTCACATGCACATCATGCAAATATAAAATACCGTGGATTTGGTCAGGCACACCTTAGTTCTCAAAGTAACAGCCTTACTCTTCAATACCTCAAAGAAGTCTCGTGTAGCAGATGTACCTAAGGCAATATTTTTATTATCTCTTGACTGATGCTTCCAAGAGCATTGTTTTTGACTCCAAGTAAAACAAAATCCTTGATAACTCAATTTTTTTCTTTTTTAAATTTTTTTTTCCATTTTTTTCATTGACCATAATGCTAGCCTTGGTCCAGTTGTGAGCATTTGGGTTTTCGTTACAATGAGTTGTAATCCATTCTGAAGGCTGACGTCCTTTATCTTCATCAGCAAGCACTTCGGTTGCAGCAAGCAAAGTTATGACCTCTGTATCCTTCTGGCTGTTAATAAGTCTCCCTCCAATCCTATATCACACTCTTCTTCAAATAAGGTTCTGTGATGATTTGCTCAGCATGTAGATTGAACAAGTATGGAGAAAGGATACAAGCCTGAAGCACACCGTTTCTGATTTTAAGCCGTGTAGCCTGCCCTTGTTTTCTTTGCACCACTGTCTTATGATTCAGGTACAAATTCCAAAGGACCTAACAAGCTATTCTGGGACACCCATTCTTTCCAAGATTATCCAAAGTATGGTCCACATAGTCAAAGCCTTTGCATAGTCAAGGAAACAAATGGAAGGTATTTCTGGTGTGCTTGAGCTTAGGTCCATGTCACACCAGAAATGATACCCCTTTTCCCACATTATCTTCTCATTCCTTATCAGCGTAACACTAAAACTAATGTGGGATTATAAGATTTGCTTAATCATTAGGAAGAAGTCTAATAAAAAGGAATCTAGCACTTTTTAATTTCAAGTCCTATTACATTGGTAGCTCCTGTAAGCTCTGGGAGAAAAAGAGTAGCCTTCAATTTGTCACTGAATTATCCTCGAGATGCTTTTGTTTAATTTTATAAAGTCACTGGGGAAAGATAAGTGTTCTTACTCCTTTAAAGTTTTATAGTCTCAGAAATCCACATGACTTCTCTTTTGTCCTACAGAGTCATGATGAGGCCTATTCAACTTGAAGGCAGTCAGATCAAACACTAAATTTTAATTTTTCTTCTTCTTTTATCCCACTAATTGCTGAACTAAAAGCTGTAAATATTTAACTTCTATTAATATTTTCCAAGTGAGCCAACTCCACAGATATTGTTCTGCTCAATTTCCAAATCTTCAGTTTAGGCATATATTTATCACAGTAATAAAGAAAAATTGGGTTAAAGGCCCCACTTTTTGTGCTAAAAGTTTAGATAACTTTTAATATTTTGACATTCCTATGATTAGTAGCATATATTTATAATGAATATTTGAAGAATGCAATGCAGCCAGTAATCCAATCCAATTCAAAAACTTTTAATTCCAAAATAGTAAAAAATACAGAAATCCTTCACATTGATTTGGAGATGTGCAACATGTCTTTTGTTAGACATCTGAATAGACTGTAATTTTGTGTCCATAAACGGAAAATTAAAGCTTTTAATTCTCACTCTGCATTTGATAAGAGAAAGTTTTTCCCTCTTTAAAGCATTTTAGCTGTTAAGACCCTAAGATATCAATATAGTTGATCTTGAAATATTTTTCTGTTTTCATGAGCTGCCCTTGAATGAAAATTGTCCAGGCCTGTGCCATCTTCAAAATTATTGTTTCAGCCCATTTCTGCAGTCACTATGTTGACCCATCTGGTCAACAGTCCACTTCTTTTTCCTGACTCCTCACGTTACCAGGCAAGATGCTGTTTCCGAGATCTGGCCTTAATAACTTGTTCAAAGCATAAGGTATATGGTGTGGACCATGGGCATCCTCACTTCTGACTTACCTCTTCCAAGATAGATTTCTTTGTTCTTCTGGCAGGCCACATTGCTTTCACTATTTTTCAGCAAACATAAAATGTCAATGCAACTGTGTTTCTATGTTATTCCTTAGTCATTGTCCACTATTCACAACCATATGAGACAATTGAAAATACACTGAATCCTTTCATCTTATTTATTCAGTTTTTATACTGAGAAAATACATCAAGACGATGGACTGTATGAAGAAGATTTAAGCTTTATTGTTTATATAGGGTAAGTGCTGTTTTTCTAATTTATTCTATCTTCATACCAAAAATAAATGGGCTATACCAAGGCAGTTGATTGAAAATTAATGTTTATGTTTCAATATTTCATATATCCTCAAATTCACATTTAAATTCATCTTACACATTTGAAATTTATCATAATTGTTCAAAATTTTGAATTATATAACATGTCATTCTTTAGTCACTTTTAATTCTTTTGAATTATACTTTTCAGTGAGCCCAGCCCTGGTATAGCCTATATTGTTTAATTTATTGTTAATAAAAGCAATTGTTTCCTTTTGTTTTCTAGATATTTAATCTATGACCTGCTTTCAGACTTTTCTTCTCTCCCTCTGCAACATTGCATTATTAACATAAAAGTTGGAATTTTAGCAGGCTATAAATATAGATGAATGGACTAAATGATTTCCTGTAAAATGGGGCTGGCCTACATTGTGGCCAAAGACAATTTTCACTTTGTTTTATTATACTCACTTAAATATAATTCAATAAAAGAAATTATTTTATAATAATTATCGATGTTCATTATAAAGCCAATGTTGGTGCTTATTTAAAAGCCTATATAAATAGTCTAAATAGGCAATGATTTTGTAGCTATTTATGCCTTGCAGCTTGAACCCATGAACCATTTCATGGGAGAAAAATGAGTCTGTCAATTCTGATAAAAATGCATAATCTTGGAAAACCTAGAGAGCATTTCTGCTTTGTTCTCTAGGGTCACCAAGTCATATTGACCTGATAGCAGGGAATTTATGAGGGTATTCTGGCAAACGTAACAACAACAAAATATTTCTTCCTTAATACCACATATCCAAAAATATTTAACTATTTAAATGAAACAGTGTTTTTTATATAATGTCCAAATATCATGTTCACTTTTAAATTGTGCTCAGCTACTTTTAAATACACTTTACTACTAATATCTATAGAAGAAAGATTTTCTTTTGATAATATCACCTAAGCAATTGGGTGGGATAAAAGTTAAGAAATTTTTTACAAATATTTTTGAAAGTAAAGGGAGAACTTGAACAATCACTTTAGATATAATAAAGATATTAGTCCTTTTATTCACTTACTTAATTCTTATTAATCTTACAAAATTGTCATTAATGTAACATATGAACGCATGCTATATATAACAATAAACTCAACATTAAACATAGACCAAAAAACATGATAGAAGCATATTGTTAAATCATTATATATATATCAAGCTGAACTAATTTCAGAAGTGTGTGCCAACCATTTCACCAGTCTTGCCTTTGAAATGGGGATTTAATCTCAGTCATATTTTCATTATAAATATTACAAATTATTTTAATTAATATGTCTCATTTTTGCTTCTATACTTTTTTCTATTGAATTCTATTATGCAATAGGGATAAATGCTGAGAAATTAAGTCAAAAGTATAATGTATTTTTCTTTAATTTTCTGACACAAGAAAGAAAAATATGCTTTGTTGAATTTAAATAGTTCAGGAACCTACAGAGTAGAATTAAAAATAGCTTTAATCATAAAAAGTAGTGCAATCCTTACTTGCTCCTTTCTAATAGCTGACAACATTTTTCAGGGATAAAAATTTAAGGGCAAGGCTGAGCCCCGGTGGCGTAGTGGTTGTGCGTGGGACTGCGGCCCATTGGGATGGAGGTTCGATTCCAGCTCCACGGAGCAACGGCTGGGCCTCCTACTCCCACCACAGAGGGCAGTGATGCCTAAAAAAAAAAATAAGGGCAAATAATAAGCACTAAATTCAACATTTTTAAATGGTCACTCACAAGCAAATGAATAATCCAATCAGAAGCATCTTATAAGCAATAATGGCCATTTGTGAATAGATTGTAAATTAAATTAAAAATAATTTTCATATTGGTTCACTCACACTGCATTGCCTTATATCATGAAAAGACAGTTTTATTTAGAATAGTTTTCAGTGTTTAGTCAATTATACTCTCATCTTAAATGAATTCATTCAGTAATTATAAAATATTTCCATGCTCCTTGTTCATTTCTAAGCACCGTTATAATTGCTCACTTATTCCAACCAATGATCTCCTATCACAGATATTGTTTATTTTAATATTTTACAGATTTGAAAAATGAGGAGTAAGTACTTCAGATGTAGACTTTATAGAAAGAATGTATGCTGTCCTTTAGATTAAAGCTGATTTCAGAGTCTTTTTAGTTACTGTGTTTTGAAAACCTGTGCAACAGTGCCTTCCCTCTGATTAAAATATAGACATTAATAACAAACAGTATAGGTGCACATTTGTTTTTTGTGGATTTGATCTTGCTCTGAGAAACTTCTAGAAGTACAAGGAATTCTCATAAAATCAGCAGTAATTTTACAAATGTATGGATGGTATTTGAGGCTCATGAAACATGAGCTGACACCACGACAGGGGGAACCCATTTAGTTCAAAAGAGTTACTCTGAGGTCACCTGTCAAAACTAGCCACTGTTCTGTGGACATAGCCTATGGTCAACAGCAAGGGGAGGTTATTCTCTTAGCACCTCCACATGAAGTCAGGGCATAACCTCTTGAAAAGCTTCCCATAAGAAGCACGAGGCATACATAGTAAGAAAATATAACTGCTAGATGATAAACATGATACAAATCTCATGAGTGACTACTGGAGAGGTTCCCTTAGGTAGGATATGCTTCACTTCCTGGAAGCAAGAAAATCAACTTTCAAACTAAGTACACGAAAGTTCTGATTGGCAATGCCTGCAGAATGATTGCCCATGACCATTAACCAAAGACAGGAGACATTTCGGTGTGCCCCTCCCATTCCCTGCACACTAAGCCAGTCAAATTTCATGTGTCGATGGACTCTGGAGGCCCTTTATGGTTAGTAGACCAAGTTTACAGCTTGGTGCAGACATCCTCACTGTTTAAGTAACATTTGTTACCATCTCTCCCTTCCTCTTTCCTGCTTTCTTCTCTAACTCTCTTTCTCCCACCCTGTCTGCTATTCCATTTGTGATAGACACATAAGCACAGTAATACTACACAAGGAACAGGAATCTTCATTGACAAGATGGTTATATTTATTTAGTTTTACTCTTTTTCTTTCTTTACTGGTATTTTTACCTCTAGTATCACACTTATTATTATTATCCTAGTTCTTTTCTGCCTTCCTGTCTGACACCTTTCCCTCCTTCCCTTCTGAGGACATGCATGCTTCCTAAGCAAAAACAAGCAAATAAGTCTGTCGATTCAGGCACATCCTCATGAAACAGGGCCTAACGCTCCCCTTATCTGGAGTGCACAAACTGTCTCACACTCATGCTACCCTAGCAAGCCCAGTACTCACACACAAACTGTGCCCTACTCTTGCATCTCTTTTATCTTTCATTCTCTACACATTCACGGTTTCATTTTTTTCCTGTTCCTCAAGGCAAGGTGTGAGACTTTGCTTTAAATACTTGGGCATGTAAGGAGAGACCAGTCCAGGAAGGAGTGCAATATGCTTATTAAAGTAAAAAATGCCAAGATCTTCAATAAGATGGATTGACATGGTGGTTGCAGCATGAAGTCAGCTCGAATATAAGAGCAAATGTGAGCATGCCACAGGCCTGGGCAGGGATTCATCGTGCTCTACATGACAAGGGTCCCTGGGAATCAGAACTAATGAGAGCACCTCATAACAGTGGCCACATTGCAGGGCATAAACGTACTGCCAACTATCATAAAGGAAACACACAGAGTGGAAGACAAAATATGCAACAAAATAAAACACTGATGCACATCAAAAGAGTAAAATGAAAATCCACAAATTTGGGAAGGGGAGAATCTTTAACGACTACACTGAAAAGGGATTAACTACTGGAATATATAGAATTCCGCAAAACCACAATAAGAAAAAAAGTAATAATGAAATAAGTATTCAAGCCAAAGATGGATAAAAGATCATTGAATAGATCATTCACAAAGGACTGTTCTCAAACTGCTAATAAGCACATGAGGAAATGTTTATGCTCACTACATATTCAGGAGATTAAAAAAATGATGGGCTATCCCCTTGTACCTATATCAGTAGCCTGATTAAAACAACAGCAACTGCAACAAAAGATGATGGAGAGGCTGGGGGGAAATTGGGATTCTTTTTCACAGTTGGTAGCTTTGTAACATAGACATATTGTGGTAAGTCATATGATACTAGTTAAACCACTGGAAACAGAAAATCACATAACTCAACAATGCCTGTGCTGTACATTTACCCCAAAGAAAGAAGGTGACAAAACACAGGCAGTTGCTGCTTCATTTTCATTGCACCATGGTTCTCAATAGCACGAAGCTGGGAATCACCCCTAATGTGGATCAACAGAAGAATGGAACTAAAACTCTGCTCCCTGCACACAATGGACTACCATTTGCAGTTGTCGTTAAGGGCCATTAAGTTGTTTCTGACCCATAATGTCCCTGTGTACAACAGAATAAAACACTGCCTGGTCCTGTGTGATCAACATAACTGTTCTGATGCTAAGAGCACTGAAGTAGCCACCATGCTAATCCACAGCCCAGAAGACCTTATCATCGTCTCTCTACTTTAACCAGAAAGATGTCCTTCTCTAGAAATTCATCTCTTCTGACAAAATGCCCCAAATATGCATGAATAAGTCTCAAAATCCTTGCCGCTAACGGACACTCTGGGCTTACAAGTCTTACAAGATGGACTTGTTTGTCTTTTTAGCTGTCTATGGTACATTCCACAATCAGCACCACAATTCAAACGCATAGATTCTTCTTGGTCTTCCTTATTCGATGTCTAATTTTCACATGCAGATGAAGCAATGCTGTCCTGCGGACAGCACTTGGCTCCCCATATGAAATGGTTATGAATTACTCACAAAGGGATCACACTCAAAGACATGCATGAAGGGGGTGGGAGGACTCTAAACTGTTTCATCTCTGATTGTTGGAATAGTAATGTGGATTTATAGGATTCTCACCTTTTGGGCATCATTGCCGAAGATTGAAATGGTGTTTGAACGAGTGTGGAGAAGGAGCCTGTGGATGCCTGATTATTGAGCAGTTTAGTGTCTGGGGCCTCGGAGACTAGAGCTCAAATAGCAGCCATCTATCCAGTAAGTTGACAGTTGGTGCCACACAAAAGAAGTACACCAGTTTGTGCAAACCCAGGTGTGAGACAGAAGGAGACACAAGAGATCTGAAACTATAAAAACTTCTGGATGTGGAGATAGAAGGGTAGAGGGAGGCTGAGACCCATCTGTGGCGTGGATGGACAACTATTCCAAAGGGGAAAGATGAGTGGATGGTGAATAAGGTGTGTGGTATCGTACCAAAGAACTCAGCAAACCAGACTCATTCTGGTTTGAAACATTCTCTCTCCCTTTCTCTCTCTCTCTCTCTCCCCCCTCCCTCTCCCTCATTCTCGTTGTTAGGGAAGTGGGACCTGGACAAGGTAACCCTGAAGGAAATGAGGACTGGGATGTTGGCTTTTGACATACCCTTTCCTTTCTTTAACATAAACATAGTTACCTGCCCTGCAACATCATTCTTGCTAGTCTTGGGACTAATTCTATGCTTTTTTGTTTGTTTGTTTGTTTGTTTTGCTTTTGGTGTTTATCTGTGCGTGAAATTTGGGAGAATCAAACAAATGGAGAAAGTGACTGGGCTGACGGAGGGTTCCTGAAAACTTGAGAGGTAAGGAGGCAGGAGGCAGACTGAGGAGCAAACCATGAAGGGTACAAGACAAGGGCAAGGGTTCTCAACTTGATGGCAAGCAGTGTGCAGCTTTTCTCAATATCTTCAGACAATTCAATTGTGTCCTTTGTGTCTGAGAGGAATTATTGGGTAGAAGGATATATCTGTATATGTATATGTATATGTATATATCAAGGAAGCAGATGGATTTGGGGCCTCTATTTATGGTATTTTTGGAACAATAAGATGCACTTTCCCCAAAAAAAGTGGAAGGAATGAGGTTGCATCTTGTGGTCCAAAGGGGTGATACCCCAGAACATTTTAGTGTACTGGTTCTGTTTGGTTCAGAATATTTTTCCTTGTTTTCCTGCTCTAAAACCTGGATGTATTTTATGATCAGATGTGTCTCATGGTTCAAAAAATAAGATAAATCTTGCCCCCATATTAGATCGCTTTGTCCTCATAATGCACCGTTATATGATACTGACCTTCCTGACACAATCACTGAAGACAAAATGGGTGCATTAGTACATGTGGTGAAGAAAGCTGATGATGCCCAGCTATTAGAAGATATAGTGTCCCAGGTCTTATGGCTTGTAATTATACAAGTGGCCATCTATCAGGGAAGCAACAAAGTCCATAGGGAAGAAGTGCACCAGCCTGTGTTATCATGAGGTATTAAGGGGAAAAGATAAAAGCACACAACCAACTCGATGTGGAGGGGGCGTAGATGGATAGAGAGCCAAAGCGCATATGCCAAGAAATTGGATAGCCCCTCAGAAGGGCCACAGAGAGTAGACCAGGGTGTGTTCTGCCAGTGATGAACCACATAAATATCCTCTAGTTACTCAATGTTTCTTTCCTTTACTCTTAAAGTGTTTATTTGTTTTGCCTTATCAATAATGTTCATGTATGTGCACTTTTAGAGGAAAGATTGTTTGGCACATCAAAGTTAAGCTAGATAGTGTTTCAAAAACAGTAACAGTATCAGGAGTAACTGCTCCCTTAGAGTGGGGGATGAAGGACCGGGGACCTGATAGCATTGATGATTGTATCCTCCTGAGGGGACAGGACAACAGAATTGAGAAATGTATATGAATGGATATATTTACTTGTGTAAGATAGGTCAATAATGCTATTATTAATTTTAAAAACATGCTACGGCTTAGGCCAGTTTCACCTTGGTCCATAATGCAGCACTCTTTCTTTAAAACAGTCTAATCAGCTCTTGGGGAGCCATTTTCCAAATGAGACAAATTTTTTATCCCCATGATTATCAATTCTGTATACAAACATGAAAAATCCTTGAAAGCTTAATTCTTTAATCCATTAATCATGACATAATCTATTGGTCTAAGTGTAAAAATTTTGAACTTCTTTACATGGAATACTATGCACAAACGAAAAAGGTGAAGATGTATTAAACACCTAATGACAGTGATTAACATAAAAACTATTTTTCAAGTGAAGTGAGCCAATCACAAAAGGGTAAATATGGTGTGAGGTAATTTCTAAAAAGATGAACACCGAGATACATAATCTGTTCATGAAATTTCCTAATCTGTTCTCCCAGATAATGTGACCATTAGCCCCTGAGTGTTCATGAGCTATATATTCACCTTTGTATCTGTACTTCTTAAAAAATATTTCCTTATAGATCTCATCCCAGCTATTGTCAGTTCATCAAGATGAGGGGGGAGAGAGAGAGAGAGAGAATCAATAAGTGGCATGCAACATTGTTCCAAGGTCACCTCAATCAACAAACAGGCTTTCAAAAGTGATTAGTGAATTATTGAAAACTCAATTTAAGATCTAGTAGGGGTCATAGACATGCCTGGGTCGAAGAAAGGGAATATACTCCTATTGCTGGGGAAACCTGGCAAGACCACCTGATTTCAGGGGCTGGAAGCTAGGGCATGCTTACCAAGATTTATATAAAACCCCCAGGGAAATATATGTTTGATACAACCTTCCCAGTTCAACACTTTCAGCTGGCTTCTCATATGTAGACAAGTGTTCTTAACCGTGATCCTTTAATACAGTTTCTCATGTAACGAGGACCCCTGACTCATAAAATTAGTTATTTTATAACTGTAGTTTTGCTACTGGTATGAATTGGGTGGCTCCTATGAAAGGGTCACGCTACACCCAAAGAGGTAGAACGTTCAACCCACAAGTTGAAAACTGCTGCTCTAAACAACTGGGACTTAGACGTTGCCCTTTCAAGGTGCATAATAGTTTTAATAGACCAAACCCAAAGGATCCCGTTTGAAAGCAAGCTGGACTTTGCCTTAAACACGCCTATAGAAGATTTACAGAACTGACATGTTCCCTTGAACTTAAAGGTAAAATTGCCAAGTGTGAGAAGCAGACGATGGCTACTCCAAGATTATGAAATTGGTGGCAGTTAGACTTTGGTTCAGATCTCTTGCTTTAAGGGTATCCAATGAATGGTGACATGGAGCTGTCATATACTTACTAATGTAATGCTCTCTTTGCTTTTTGATGGCAGGCCATTCAGGAAGGCATGGTTATTCCTTTGGGAATTGTTGAAAGTTTTACCCTATTCCCAGCACTCATAGTTTATGTAAACAGTGTCCAGACACTTAAGCTTTGAATCTGTACATGTAAGCAGTTCATACAATTTGGTGTAAAAAGCGCGTGGTATATGTATGATTTTCTTTTCTCAACAGTATTTTAAATTCTATACTACTGGCTAAATTAATGATCCGTTCAATAAGACAACTATATACCCCATGGGAATATTTATAACATTCTCTATTATAAAATTATAGTGGTGTCTCTAAAGTGATCCAGAATTGTAATCCTAAGAACAGCTCATTTTTATGACATGGTCTTAACTCAATATCCACTCACCCCCATGAAAAGATCACTGAAAATATGAGAGTGGTAACAAAGTTGGATGAAGAAAATAGATGATTCCCAGTTATCAGGAAGAATAGCATCTGGCATTTTAAAGGCTTGTGTTCAATCAACCCTCTATATGTGCCTCAACTGCATCCACATGGAAAAAGCTTACAAGCCTGTATAATCCAAATATTATAATTAGCAAAATCCAAATGTGAAGGAGAAAAGGAATCAGAGCTTACATCCTGAACAAATAATTTGTAGAAGTCTATGCATGGTATTCAAGCCCAAAATACAATTGCAGGGTCTCCACATGGATTACACCTCCCAGGGATGCCCTCTGACCACCATTGAAGGCTATTAATAGCCTTGCTCTAGGAAAGAGAAAAATTTAAAGTCTTTTAGATTAATATGTAACACCTTCTCATGTAAGCTCCCTTTTGGTGCATTTTAATGTATTTTCAGATTTAATGTTTTTTGCTTTATCTTCAATTTTGGTTCTCTCTTCTTTCTTCTGTCATATTTTTGTTGTTACTCTTTCTTGTTTTTGTTTTGTATGATATTCTGTATTTAAAATCCATGATAGGTAAAACTATAGAGACTATAGCTGGATTAGTAATTAGCTTGGAAACTGACCTTGAAATTTGGAGGGAAATGGAAAACTAACAATGGTGAGTGTAAGAGAAAGAACATGTTCTAAAATCGTTGTGTTGATTGCACAACTCTTCTTAATATGACTGAACTATTAAGTTGTATGATATTTAATCATATATCAGTAAAAATACTTTTAAGTGTAGTATAAGTAACTTTCCTAAAGTATGTTATTTCTCTCTTGTCTAGACTACCATTATACAACAGACTTGATATAAATCCATTCAACACATGGCATAATTCTCATTTGTGCACCATGATAGGCAGCAGTTGAAATGACAATTTACCCATACAACATGGATGCATTTTTCTTAATCTTGTTAGTAAAATAACAAGAGTGCATATAATTTCCCCACTGCCACCATGACACTCCCTCCAAGAGACAAGAGTGCCTTTCCCTCAGAGGGCCTTAAGGGAAGGCAACCAAAATTCCAGAAACAAAGTTGTCCACATGCCTAATCAGTCCATCCCTGGTGCCTCCTCACTTTGCTGCCTTAATCCCTGCTTTAACTGTACTTCCCAGATGGATGGCATCATCTAGAATCTCTTTATCACCATCGGTGACTTTGACAAAGGCAAGAAGTTACATGTCTAAAGGCAGGAAGGCCTAGGTCAGATGGAGTAAGGATAGGGCTAAGCTGGGTTGAAGAGGAAGTGGATGATATGTGGTAGACTGTCTTCTAGGTCCTCTGTCACCCTCTTGTTTGAGCACTCCCCTGATGTCTCTGTGCAAACCTGGTCCCCTTTGGTGCTTGTTCTCGTAAGAATTAACCATCCATTATTTCCACTGGGTTCATGGCTGCTGGGCCTCTAGATATTGCTCATCCATTGACCCCAATCCCTCTAGGACACCTAGAAAATGAGATGAACCAGTGTGCTTAGAGGAAATGAACATTTAAAATATCAGTCAAGTACTTTCAATATCCATGTTTACTCCAAACTGCAAAGAATGAACCAAAATACTTTTGGATGTAATATTTACTAAGGTGGATAAAAGCAAATTCATCAACTTTTCTACATAAATAACATATAAATAAAAAAATTAAACCTTATCAAAATTAGAAAATGTAGCAAAAAATGTCTTTCTGTCAACTTGCTCCACTAGGAAGAGGAGATAAAGCACACAATATGTGGAAATTCACTGCAAGAATAATGTGCAAGCAATTACAAAACTAGCATGCAAAATGGTGGCACTCACTATGTTCCTGTGTGCAGTGGTTGATAAAATTTTACTATCAGATTTATTTTATAAAAAAATGGATAAACATATGAAGAGGAATTATTTTTTGCTTAATTCCATTTTGGATACCTTTCACAGAAAGTTAGATTATTTTGTCATAAGGTATGGATATATGAGAGTATAGTTACTCCATAAAGGAGTTTGTACCACATTGAAAATTCACAACCAATTTATTGAAATGGAAAACTGCATATCATGATGTCACATCTGAATTTTTGAATTGGAATATATATAACTGTGTATACATATGCATATTCATAAACATAAACTCATACATATATTCATACATATACAGTAGATGAAGACTTCTTGAAATAAAAAGTTCTTGAAATTCAAAAGTTCTTGAAATAATAGAATGTAAGGAAAGTGAAAATTTTCCACAAACTTTTTGAAGCTCATGTATATATACATATATAGTGTGTGTATATAATATACATATAAGCTATGATATAGCATATATTTTATGATGGCATTTAAGGTAACGGTGAGAATGTTGATGCAAGATCAGAGGTTTAAAACCACCAGCCACTCAGTAGGAGAAAGGTAAGGTTAGTTGCTCCCTTAAAGATATCTAGCCCTTAAAGGGCTGAGCCCCGGTGGTGTACGTGGTTGAGTGCGGAACAGCTGCCCGCGGCCTTGGCGGTTCAAATCCAGTAGTGGGTGGCTCTCAGGAGCAACTCTGGGTAGCTCCCACGACCACCAGAGAGCAGTGATGGCCCCCCTAAAGAAATATCCAACCTTGAAAACTATCTGTGGTCCTTAGGACTGAGTGTCTATTTGAGGACAGTGGGTTTTGAATTTGTATAATTAATATGTTGTGACATATTATCTTACTCCTGTATAGATATATAGAAAAAATATAGATGGAAATATTATAGAATGTAATAAGATCTATCACTTTTAATTGGTTATGATATTGCATAAGCATTACACAGCTAACCATAGATAAAGTGGATCAAATCCATCTATCAGAAAAACATGAAACTTTTCCTTCCTCTAAAGACTTGAAGCTTTGGAAAGCCTACGCAGGGTCACTATGAGTCTGATGCAACTCCATGGCAATGGTTTCAGTCTGGGGATGGATTAGGTAGAGAGAGGAGAGGAAAGGAAAGGGAGATACATTGCATTGTATAAATGGCTACTTGTTTGACTGTGAAGTGAAAGGTTGGCATATTGAAATAATTCAACACTGCTTTGAATGACCACATTGAAAATTAAAATAATAAAAAGATTTTTAAAAATCCATGAGATATTCTAAGCATAGAGGGAACTTAAAATTTTCTTATTGGTTTTTATCCATTTTATATGATCAAAAATTCATTTATAGATTTGGACATACAGGTCAGTAAAATAATCTTAATTTGTCAATGTTTCTTTTACCCTTATCTTTAATATTTAATGAAATATTTATTGTTGCAAAGATAATCTTATAAGTACTACTAGTTATTTTTTAACAAAAATGATAATTAACTAAACGTCATGTATCTTATTTTAGGAAAAGTTCTGAAACTTCAGTTATTATTGACTCAGTGAGCATTTCTATCATCTATAAAATTTTGCGACTATTTTATTATGACAATATGTATAATTTCTCCAAACCTGTCGATCCTCTTTACATAAAAAAGTTGTTTATCAGACTATTGTAGAGATAAAAACATAAGCTTGGAACAAATTCAGTGACATCTTCACTGAACAGCAAGCTACAATTATTGAAATGATTGAGTTGTAAGAACTCAGTTTTCATAGAGATTGGAAATTCTAAGTTATTTCCCCCCTAGTAATTTTAAATAGTGTACCTCCTAACATTGTTACTCCAATTTTTCAGCTTGTGCTGAAGAGAGCTAATAAATAATTAAATATTTGTATGGTTACAGGCAGTAATAGAGTATTTTATGTGGTTTCATCTTAGAACTATTGAGATGAACAGGCTGTAATACAGATTGTAGTTTGGGAATGATTTGATAACACTAGATAAAATAATAACAAGCTAAATGAAATAGTGGACATATCCATCATTCTATGTCAGCCTAGGAGGTAAAAATCATTCTAGTACTAGAACAGAGGAATTATAATGTAGGTGAATTCTAAACAGTGGAGATCTCTAACTTGGAATGGACTTTGTTATAGAGAGTGGATAAAGAGGGCTATTAATAAAATAGATATTGTGAGGAATTACTGAGTCAGAGAAGAGGAACGTAAGAAAGGAGTTGGCTTAAGATGAGCCCTTTTCCTAAAGGCATGTAAGATTCGGATTTCATGGGACAAAGTGTAGTCTCGGTTCAGTGGATGATGGAAACTTTTGAGGAAGAGCATCCATAAGCAATCAGAAAATTGCCCAAGGGCGCTTGGAGAACTTGAGGAGACGGCTCCTGGGATACTTCAAAACTAAGAGCAAACCCACTGCCATGGAATCCATGCTGAATCCTAGTTCCCCTTTGTGATTTTCCACAATCTCAATTATTTATGGAAGCAGAAAACCTAGTCTTTTTTTTTCCCTCGAGCTGTTGGTGGCTATGAACTACAGACCATAATGATCACGGCCTAACGTGGAACCATTACACAACCAGAGCTTCATGGAACACTAGGGACACAAAATGAGAAAGTTCTGAATGTCATCAAGACCTACTAGGAAGCTGTTTTCTGAGTAATACAGAAACTCACTTAACATGCCACTAATGCACACCCCACTGAAAGCAAGCATACCAGGGATTCTAGCACTATCCTATCACTCAGACACCACAGGGCCAAGAAGGAATGATTTACAGAAATAAGGAAGGGAGGTTTTTGCTCCTACATAATCCCCTCAGTGCACTCCTCTACAAATTTAACATTTGTCATAGCTAAAAATGGATAAATGAAGGAAATTGGACTATGAAGAAAATTGAATTATGAAGGAAAGCGATACCTGCTATAATGGAGTTCCTGCAACTTTAAAACATTTGTCTCAAAATTATTACCAATAATTTAACCCAAAAGAAAAGCAAAAGCAAGCACATAACTGAAGGATAACAATTATGAACTAGGAATGCTTTTTGTTCCCTATCTAAACTAGCACATAAGACAAAATCAACATTTAAAATGTTCTTACAGATTAAGATCACCATATATAATATATAATCTTTTAATTCACTGTCCAATTTTCATATGCAAAGGAGCAAATTGAAAATGCCATGGCTTGAGTTAGGTGTATCTTAGTCTTCAAAGAAACATGCTTATTTTTCAAAACTCTAAAAGGCCTTGTGCAGAAGATTTGCCTAGTGCAACTCCTTTTATGATTTCTTGTCTGTTGCTTTCAAGAACGTTGATTTTGGATCCAAACAAGGCAAAATCCTTGATAACTTCAACCTTTCCCCCACTTATCATGATGTTGCCTATTGGTCTTACTCTGAGGAAATCTGATGTTTTTTATATTGTAACACAATCCATATTGAAGATTGCAAAACCTGATCTTCATCAGAAAGGTTTCAAGTTCTCCTCACATTCAGTAATCAATGTAACCAATAGCACCAAATAAAAATCCACACATATCCATCCAGCAAAAGGATATTGGCCAAAAACAGCATAAAATTTCCTTGCACAAATTTCAAAGTAATTTTCCTCCTAATTAAATTTTCAATTTTCCTACAGACTAACCCCTTTTATGTTCCTGTGTCTATCAAGAAAAGCTGTTAGGATTCTTTAGAATTGTAAAATGCTTATTGCCATAACCTTCCAGCAGGAATGGCATCGTGTTTGGTAAAGTGGAGCGGCAGTGAAAAATAAGAATACCTTGGTCAAGATGGCATGGCACAGTGCCTACAATAATGTTTGAAACAGGACAATGATTGTGAAGATTGTCCTCAACTGATCTGTTGAAAATGGGTCACAATGAGCCAGGACCAATTTTATGGCACTAACAAAAAGTAGCAACATTGTACTGTGCCCATCAGACAAATTTATCAAGATTATCTCTTTAGCATTCTAAAGTTAGAGTTCCCATAACCTTTTGAGCTAGACTTTCACTTTAGATTTAATCTGTTCAAACCTCTGGAAACCTCTCAAAGTTTGAATAAACATTTTGGGTTTTTTGTTTGTTTGTTTCTTTGGATGGTTGTGATGTCACGTGAGGGAAGTATAATGAGACAAATATAGTTACTGAGATAACTTGCCTGCAGATATACACTGGTTGCAGAGGCCTGCTAAATACATTTTCTTTGAAGTAAAAATATGTATAACATAGAACACTATGAGAAGAACTTTTATTTGATCTGTAGGTGCTGTATATGTATTCAACTATAAAGTCTCAGTAATTGTCAGAAGAACTAACAGGTCTATCTAGAAATTATTAAAGCTAGACTGATCCTTGGAATTGAACATGACCAGATCCCATCTCACTTACTTTAGATATTATAAGGAGTCCTCAGTTTCTGGAGAAGAATGTCATGCTTTATAAATATAAAGTGAAAAACTAATAAGACATAGATCCTCAGTGAGTTAGATTGGCACAGTTTCAGCAACAATGGGCTCAGCAGAACAATGGTAAAGATAGCAGATGATTTAAGAATATATAGTTTGGTTGTACATGGGGTTATTATCAGTATAAACCTCCCTTCATGGGATCTGACAAAACAGCAGGGGTTCTGGTTTTGGACAGGGTGATGGGTTGCCCTGAAAACCACAATTTGAAACTACCATGAGAGAAAGATGAAACTTTCTGCTTCTGTGAAGTTTTAGCCTATGAAATCCACAACTGTAACTCTACCCAGTCCAAACTGTAGTTGTAAGTCAGAATTTACTCAAGGCAATATGCTTGACAACAATAACACTTGACCTAACATGTAGCACAGTTAATGAAATCTTCTTAAATATAACCAATTTTCACTGGAATGAACTACTGGACCTCAGGGCTGAGTAAAATGTTTTGTAGGGAATCCACAGTAATTGCCAAAGCATAATTCATGAATGTAATAAACTTAGCTTGATGCATAAAACATGAGATATTAAAAGCTTTGATGGACCATCTGAGACATAACTATTTTTCTCTTTCTACACAGAATCAATAAAAGTGAACAAACCCCGAAACAAAAAGACAAAATCCATCCAAAAGACTAATGGTCCAGATGAAACAACCTTCTCTGATCAAAGACCAGAAGAAGCAAGTGGAGTCTGAATACCTCTACTGACTGTGCTGACCAAGAACACAATAGAAGATCTGTGATAGAATGGGTGTAAAATGTAGGGAAACATATAAATATATCTATGTGTGTATATGTATGTCTATATATAACTGTGTGTATATATGTGTGTGTGTGTATATATACATACTTGTCTCATATAAACTAGAGAAATCCTCAATATTCTTACACCAAGGCACCTTTCTACCATGACACTGAAATCATTTTGTGGCCACCTCTCAGCCAAATAATTGAGGGGTCTGTGAAGTAAAGTAGGATCGAGGTGATGAATGGGTTCCATGGAGGGGTCAACTATAGGAAACTGAAAGGGGAATGTCTGTCCAAGAGTAAAGTTGAGAACACCAGGAAGAGGAGCACACACCTCCAAAGAAAACTGCAGGCCCAGGGTAGAAATGGGGTCTGGGGTGGCAAGGGAGGAAAGTACTGGCACATGCAATGACAACCAAAATCAAAAGACAAGTGGTATAAGAATCATTGAATGAGAAACTGGTTTGCTATGTAAATTTCCTTCTAAAACAAAAATAGTGTTAGAAAAAGAGAGAAAGAATTTAAATAAAAATAGTAGAAATGCAGAAATGTAGTGGAAGAAGTATCACCTTCTATGCTATAGACACAAATTTGATTCCTGGGCAATTTGGCATATGTGCAACCACCACCTCTCTTATTTGTGGAGGCTTCCTTGTTCCTGTCATCAAGAATATGACTCAGTGAAACTTCCAGACTACAAAAATTAAGACCAGGTGGTGATACTCTTCCGAAAATCAATTTATGAAACCCTATGTATTAAAATATCCTTACCTGAATTCTGTTTTGCTGTTCACTGGGTTGTAATGTGTCTTTTTAACATTATGGCAGCTAACGACTAAAATGAATAAGCAAATAGTAAAAGTCAGTATCATATCCAGACGTCTCCTGACAGCTTATGAGCAAAGAATAACAAAGAATGCTTCTCTAGCTAACTTGATTAGGATCGCATCAATGTATACATTTTATGACTCATTACTGGTGTTAAATTATTATCATTTTTAGGTAGAATATGACTCATTAAATATTGCACTATAGTCTACCAAAGTGATTGAGTTATTGTTCTGTTTGACCACCTGTCATGACTCTTTGCTACTCTCATTCACCAAGTTGATCACTCTAACCATTATTTGTTTAGAAATATTTCACTAAGTAGATTCCTTTTCTTGTAGATGCATATTTGAGTAGCATGCAGAGAAAGACAGCTATAAATTACTTTAATAAAACTTAAATTAAGTTCTAGTAGATAACTATTCTTTGATACTATAAAATATTATTTTATTGTAAAGTGGCCTTTGATCCTAAAATATTTATGACAAGTAATTGAATTTAAGCTAAATGTTTTATACTTACATTCATGGATTTGCAATATTTAACTTAACTTTTAATACCTATTTTGAAAAAGATAATATCTCATCAGAAATTTTATAGATATACAAAATGTAAATAAATGACGTTTTATTACAAAAGTATATTTTCATTTCTTAATTCATTATTTATTAGTCTCATATAAGTATTCAAATACACATCAACAGAAAACAATGCATATCCTTCAATGCAACACTGTTTCTTTGGAGGCCAACTAATTACTTGGTACACTTTCCATTTTAGGGCGTTTCTATCCTGGAGGGGGCAATTGATCTCCATAAGGTGAGATAGCTATATCTAGTGAAGAGAAATAAAAAGTTTCATCAATGCCACTTAAAGGATCTAAAAGCATAAAAACTGACTCAACAAAGCATTAAATCCTTATACTCACCTCACAACAGACCCTATTGTCATTTCATACTAACTCACACAGAAACTACTGGGATCATAGAGCATTGGAATAGACTTCAGCAGGTATATTTGTAGTGTCAACTAGAGAATAATACGTCTTAATTAATGAGATAAGATCTTTCAGGATAAAGTCTATGCTTTAAAATGGTAACTGCTATAAAAAATAAGAGAGTGATGCTATCTGAACTTCTCTGATTTCGCAAGGGAGGAAAAGAAGCCCAAGACTGATTCCTGTGATGCAGAAGCCAGACATGCATCAATGCACACAACTTCTCTATCACGTCTGATGTTGACTATTCCTCCCATGGTGATCCCTTTTCTTCCATATTCAGTATTCTTTGCAATTTCCATATAGAACTTACAGATCATATTCATAGTTATACTATAAACTAAACTTCACTTATAGCCTTGAATGGAATAGCGTATGAAAATTAATTCTGCTGGTAAATAATTATATCGAATTGCCATATGTGTCAGTTTTGTATACAAAAAAAAACAAATTCAAGGGGACTCATGTGTATAAGAAAGGGGTTTATATACAAGAGCAATTGTTTATTGAGAAAACATTCTAACCAAGTCCAGATTAATCCATAAATCCTATATAAGCCCATATGTCCAATACCTGTCTATAAAGTTGTCTTCAGACTCACAAAACATATGCAATGAGACCGAATAATGGAAGGTCACAGACAAGCAGGAAGGAAGTCTTATGGATCCAGCAATATTGTAAACATCTCAGTGCTGACAGGGATCTTCACATGGCTTCTCCAACTCAGGGAACTAGCGTAGTTCCGTATGCCTTGTCACCTGCAATGTCTTCAAGGGAGTGTGCAGAGAGCGAGTGTGTACCACCTGCTTCTAAGGGGGAAATATAGGAATTCCCAGAATACTCAGGAGAAGGCCATGCCCACACAGAGGTCTCATTAGCTCGATCCTGGCTGATGGTCTTAATCTTAATCTTAATCCTCAAATTGACACCAGATTATAGAACTATCACATCATCCCTCTGAAACCATCACTGCATTTTTGCCAAGAAAATATGCCTCTCAGACTTTCCTTAGCCAAAGATCGAGCCTGGCGATAGAAATAGTTCCAGTTCTAGGACACAACATCCAATAAGAGGCTATTCTTCTTTGAACATTCTCAATAGATAATGATTAGGGTCTATTGAGATATTTCTCAATCTCCAATCCCGAAGAATTGCAATCCTTTAGAATGGATTACAACTCAATGTGAAGAAGACCCAAACCCGCTCAACTAGACCCATAGATAACATTATTTAAAATCTCACAGATTTTTTCCTCCTTTGGAACCACAATCAATGCTCAGGACAGCAGCAGCAAAGAGATCCAGTGATGTATTTCTTTGGGTAAATTTGCTGCACAGGACCTCTTGAGAGGTCCTCTTGAAAAGCAAAGATATTACTTTGAAGATTAAGTTGTACCTGACCCAAGCCACGGCATTTTGAATTGTCTTACATGCATGTGAGTGCTTGGCACTGAATAATGAAGAAAGAAGACAAACAGATGAGCTTGAATTGTGGTGCTAGTGAATAATAATTAAAATAGTATTAACTGCTAAAACAAATTTGCCTTGAAAAAGTACAGCCAGAACATTTCTTAGAGGAAAGGATAGCAAGCTTTCATATCACAAACTTTGGACATATTGTCAGAGCAACTAATCCCTGGAGAATGACAGTAGAGAGACAGCTATAAAGAGAACGGTACTCAACCAGTTTTATGTTGTGTTGGTTGCAACAATGAGCACAAACCAAAGAACACTTAGAAAACTGATTCAATAAAGGGCACCACACTTGTCTGGGTTGACTAGAGAAACAAAATTCATAACCAAGCATATGCATATAAGGGAGAGGTTTATAAGCATGAGCAATTGAACATTGACCCAGCTCAGCTCAATCCAAGGCTATAAGTCTGTTGTGAGCACATATGTCCTGTACAATCCATAAGTCCTCTTCAGACTCACAAAGCACATGAAATGACACCAGAATAATCACAGACCAGTGAGTAAGAACGTTTTGGTTTTTTTTTTAATCATTTTATTGGGGGCTCATTCACCGTTTTTCACAATACATAAATAAACATATTGTGCCAAGCACCTTCATTTGTCCACTGCTATTATTGTTCTCCAATCATCTGCCTTTTCTGTTGAGCCCCTAGTATTGACTATTATTAGATCCAGTGGTGTTGTAATCATCTCAACACTGGCAGGGAGCTTTCTGTGGCTTCTCAAGCATCTTTGAACTGGCAGGAGCCTTTACGTGGCTTTTCTGACTTCAGAAGTCTGGTTAAGCCCATGTGTCATCTCCTCTGGGGTGTCTCAAAGGGAATCAGCCTTGTGTCTTTTAAGTAGAGCATCTCCAAGGGACTGAGTCATGATGGCCATAAAAGCTTCATTCCTTTAAAAGTTAACATTTCACCAAAGGGAAAATATAGCCAGATTTCCCAGAATTCTCAGGAGGAAGTCATGCCACACAAAGTCATTGACTATCTCCAGATTGACAGGCTAGACTCCATCCCCACACTCTTAATCCTCAAAGTGATACCAGATTAGTTATCACAGGCGATTTCCTTCTACTGTACATAGGAAATAACTGGATGGCACAAAGTAACAATTTGGCTAGTACTGTCTATTCAGATGCTTTTCAAATGATATGGTTTTGAGAGTGAAAATGATATCTTTACATATTATACATATACAAACTATATATATCATGATAGAATATTATCACAATATTATATGGAAGCATATAGTCATCTCATTCTATAGTTATATTGCAGTAATACCGCCTCCACCATCCAATTCCTGTTTTTATTACTGTGGTTCGATTCTTTCTATGAGCACTAGTCCAAAGCTGTAGACATTCCCCCTCATTCTCCATAACATGAAGATATCTCCAATTCTCAATTTCTGACTTTGAGGTGGCTTTCTCCTCCTTCTTTGCTCTGCTCCAATCTGGAAGCCAGGATCCAGAGCAAGACAGTGGCACTTCCTACTAGGACGTGATTGTTTAAATCTGTCAACTTAGTGCACTCTAAACTACCTGTCATTTGCGTATTTAGAGAAACTAAATTAAACAAATTATGGTTCCTTTTAAAATGCACAATATAATAACTATTGCTAGTATATTAATAAAATTGGAATTTATGATATATTTTTATCTTATTGAAATTCAAGTGGAAATAGATTTTAAGAACAATTCGCATCTTCCTTCATTACTATAGAAGCTAACATTACGACATGTGCTTTCAAGGAGATTATTTTAAGTATTTAAAGAAGATAATTACAGTGAATAAACATGCAAAATATGGTAATTGAGGCAGTATTTTGATATTGAAATAAAAGGAATATTCTAAAACAGAGAAATGCTGTTAATGGTGAAAGCTAATGATTTTGAAGATGATTAGTTGTTTAATTTCTTAAGTTTCTGTTCAAATAAGATATCCTTACAATAAAATCACTAACTCAAAAACTGTTTCCTCTACTTTACAGCAAAGAATGACATAATTAATTATTAAATGCACATTTTGTTTAGCTTAATACTGTATTTACTATGAAAATTATTAATATTTTTATTAATGAAGTATTTTAGTTTTAATTGTAATATACTCAAAATATTTTCTCTTTGAGAGGATTATATGTGTTGCTCACAATTATATGAATAAAATTTCAGATTGAAGAATTTTTTCATTGCAATATTCAAAAACATTTTATGACATTATTCAATTGATCCATATGATAACTCTCTATAAATAATTTTAAAAGAAAAAGATGCATGTTAAGGGAAAATTATTCTAGTCTTGGATATTCATTTTATAGAAACTATTTAAATAGTATACAAATCACTTATACTATTCTTCATATTCACAGGAATTAATAATGCATTTTTTCATTTATCTCTGCCTTTGTATATCTACTCTAGAAGTTGAAAAGAATAAATGGGAACTAGCATATAATTTCCTAAGTAGTCATAGAATAGTGAAAGATGACCCTTAACCATTCTCGCCAGACAGCCTTAAAAAATCCATAGCTTTCTGTTCGTTTTCCTATGCTTTAATCATAAAGGAATTTTTTAAAATATGAAATTGATTAAGTTATGCTTCTTAGGTTTTAAATGTTAATAACTTAAGCTTACTTCTTCCTTGTTTGTTTAATCAAAGTGAATATCAAAGATGGCTTATTAAATTTTAATTTTGTCACGCTGTAGAGAGCAATCTAAAGTTGAAATAGAACTACATTTTTCTTCTCAATCAACTGTAGTTGTGTACATAGTAGGGTTTGTGCAAAGTAGGGGTGTGTTTCTATGCAACTAGGTCTGACTATCTCTCCTTTAGTCCTGTCATACCCAGTAATATACAAAGCATATTAAAATGATAATTTTGTTTTTATATGTGTACCTTTGTGTTTTTGATCTTTTAAGCTCGTTTATTGTATACCCTTACATAAATAATAAACAAATAACACTTATAAATAAATAGATGCAATGTATTGTCATATTTCAAAATATTGTGTTTACATGAGTAAAATAGACATAAATTTGAAAATGCATTCCCTGTTGGGTGAGAAATTTTTGCATATGCAACATATTAACCTCATCCCTTAGTACAGGACTAACGTCATAAAGATACTGCTCAGGTCAATTTGCAATGTTCTATTGGTTTATATGAAACACCCTTCCAACGTTTTAAAGTTTAATTTAATGGAACACAGAAACAAATATGAAAAATATTTAACTAATTTTTAGTAAAGTATACTACACTAACATTTCTTGTGTTTAAAATATAGTATCCCAACATTTCTTCATAAAAGATATCATCATTGAATTCATTGATTCACACAAGTAGTAAAATGGAAGTTTTCCAAAACTACATTAAAAATTTGAATGAGAGGTTAATGGGATTTTTTCCATATAAGTTTTGAAGCTCCCTGATCAGTCTAATTTTAAGGTGTCCATACAATGTATAGAAGCAGTATCATTGCCAGATTAAATTCAGTGAATATGAATTTATTATGTATATATGAATAAATATACATGCACTTTTGCATAAGTAAAATAAGCCTAATCAATCATCCAACAACCCTTGTGATACAATTGTTAATCTCTCAATTGCCAGTTGAAAGTCCAACATTTTGAAAATATGACCTGCTTCTGGAAAGATGTGGTGGTCTGCTTCTGTTGAGATTATGGCTTGGGAACCCTGTGAGGACATCTACTCTGTGTTTCAGGATCTGCATGTGTTGAAATTGATTTGATGGCACACACCAATACCATTATAAATATTCTAATCAGAGAAAACAGCACGTACAACTGTTTTATAAATGCTACAATTAAAGTGCAAACTGGTAGATTATAAAAGTGTGAATTTTGGAGTCATTTCATGGAGAAAACTGTCAAATAATGAAACCATAAATGTCTATAACCGTAAGCAAATTGTCAATGTAATTTGCGCATTGTCATAGCCTGCCACAATTACTGGTGCAATAATACTTTCAAAGGATAAAATTGTTTTATTAGTGTTCAAGAAATAAACCACAGCCAGTGGTATGCACGCCAATATTTATTGCAGCACAATTCACAATTGCAAAGAGTCGGAAGGAACCTAAATTTCCATCAGTAGATGAATGGATCGACAAACTCTGGCACATACACACAATGGAGTACTATGCCTCACTCAAAAGCTCAGACGAGCACATGAAACACATCTCTGCATGGGAAGAACTGGAGGAAATTATGCTAAGCGAAGTCAGTCAGTCACAAAAGGAAAAGTACGGCATGGGCCCCCTGAGGTGAGTAGAAATAGTATGGTGAGTATAAAAGAGAAGACTCCTATATGCCATGTTAGCTGGCCCAAGAGATAGGGTAAGGGCAGGAGGGAGGACCAAACCCAAGGAGATTCATGTTGGACGCAACACAGTAATGGGGAAAGGGTGAGGGGGGTGCGGGGGGAGGGGAGCAGGGGAGGAGAGTAAAAAGGGAGTTCAAAAGTAATAGGATAACTGAGGGAATGGGGCACTAATCCACCCAGGGAGGGAGTATGGGTCTTGTCTCCACAGAAACCGGAGTGGGTGAGCAGTTCCTACCACGAAACACCCAACCATGAAGACAATGTGGACACACAGAAGGATGCGAGAAAAGAGAGCTATAGAGCCGGACGCAACCCAAGTAAGATGGACTCCATCTCTAGTAGTGGGTGTGGCAGAGAACAGGGTGGGGGAGGGACAAGCATCCCACACCCACAAGGACAAAGAAAAGAAGGGAGGAAGAAGAAGAGAGCTGATCCAAGCTACACGCCAACACATGATGCTCAGAGGAATACAACCCTCTGGAGACCCATTGCGTCAGAGAAAGGACTGGGCAAATAATTCCTGGGGGCACGAGAGAGGAGAGGAGAAGGGGGGGAGGACAAACACATGGATGGGTTGGGCGAGCAATAAGTGGTTAGGAATCGATGGAAAGGAGGGTATGAGAGGTCTGGTCGGGATTAAGCAAGGACAATGAATATGAGAAAACAATGAAATGCCAATGAAGGTGGAACATGATGGTGGGACAGGAGGGAGATGGAAGGAAAGAGCTAGAAGACAAAGGCCACTTACAGAGGTCTAAATATAGGTATGTCCGTATATAGATACAACTATTATAAGTTGGGAATAAAATTAAGAACATATCTATAGGCCAAATATTAGAGTAGCAGGTGGACCTTGGGCCCTCACCTTGGTGCTCCCTCAATGCAAGAACACTTTGTTCTATGAATCTGGCATTCCTCGAGGCTCAATGGCTCAACACGATCACTGAAGTAAAATGGGTGCACAAACAAATGTGGTGAAGAAAGCTGAAGGTGCCCAGCCATCAAAGGATAGATCAAGTGTCTTGAAAGCCTGAAGATAAACATTAGACCATTTACCTGAGAAGAGACCACAGCCACACAGAAGAAGCACAACAGCCAGCGTGGTCAGATGGTGGTGAAAGTGGTAAAAGGTCTAGGCAATAGACATCAAATGGAGCGGAAAAAAACAAAACAAAACAAACATATATCACTGTGTGCACACATCCTCAGTGTACCAATTGAGGATATGTAAGAACATGAGCAAGGGTGGTGAAGAAAGCAGAAGGACCCAGCTATCAAAAGCTAGAGCATCCGGGGTCTTAAAGGCTTGAGCACAAACAAGCAGCCATCTAGCTCAGAAGCAACAAAACCCACCATAAAAGAAGATCACTTACCTGTGCGATCATGAGGTGCTGAAGCAATCAGGTATCAAAGAACAAAAATCAAAATCAATGGACCAACTGACTCCCAATATCGCTGATGACAAATGGATACAAAGGCAAACAAAGTAGAAGAAATGATGGTACCCAGCTAACAAATGATTGAATGCCTGAAATCTCAAAGACTTGAAGATAATCGAGTCACCATTCAGCGCAGAAACAGCAAAGTCCACATGCAGGAAGCACACCAGCATGCGTGATCAAGAGGGGCCGAAGGGAGCAGATATCGAGCACCAAAGAACAAGAATCACATCATTACATAGGAGGGGGAGAGCAGAGTGGGGACCTAAGGCCCACTGGTGGGTAATTGGTCACCCTTTTACAGGGGGGGAGACAGACCAGTCGGGGGGCAGCCAGGCAGTGATGATGCATACAAGTTTCCTCTGATTCCTGAAGCCTTCCTCCCTGTCCCCCAATCATCATGGTCCCAACTCTACCTTGCAAATCCAGATAGACTGGAGAAGTTCACTGGCATAGAAGGGAGCTGGAGATATAGGGAAACCAGGATGGATGGGCCCCTTCAGCCCAATAGTTAGAGTGGACATACTGGAAGGGTGGAGGGAAGGTGGGTAGAGAGACAGAACCAACAGCAAGGATATATACACAAGCTCTTATTTGAAGGATGGGCATCAAAGGAGTGGGTTGGGGGATAGGTCGGGCAGTGTACGATATGACAAAACAATAACAAGGTATAAACTATTGAGGTTGGAGGGGAGGAGAGACCAGGGGAAGAGGGGAAGGAATGGATAAGCCGATACTAGGGGCTAAAGGGAAAAAGGTGGACAATTGGAGAACAATAATAGAAGTAGACATGTGAGGGTGCTTGACGAGTATGCTTATTTATATATTGTGAAAAACGATGTATGAGCCCCTAATAAAATGATTGAAAAAAAAAAGTAGCCAAGACAGCAGAATCCTAAGATTTAATTTTTACAGCTCTGTGTTGAACTATACATAGCACAGCAAGCAGAAGCTATGAGAAGTCCTGGAGGTTCATAGGTGAGCAAACATTTTCTCTTAAATGCCTAAGAAATAATGTTATCATATAATTTCTCCTTTAAAAGTTAATTTAAGATTTGAAATTTCCAAATATTATAGTATTTTATATTGAACCTAGTATTTTAAATATATTTCTAACAGGCTAAAGTAATGTCAGATAATTTGCTATTATAATGCTATCTGCTTTATGAAAGTAGCTATAAAACATTTCTATATTATTGCTTATGGTTAGGTTGACAAGAGCAATAAATATAATTATTGATAACTATAAATTGCCTGTTGCATTCCAGATGCTTTTGACCCATTCTTCACATAGTATTCAAGGATGGGCGTTTTCACAATCTTACTGATGATGCTCACGATCCTGAAATACGTAATTGCTTTATCCAATGATTCTACAGGAAGTTTCACGTCGGCCTGTGATAAAAACTTGCCTCTCCATTAATAAGTCTACACTTGCTGAGTACCAGTCTGTGAAAAAAGGTCACTGGTGTGTAATTCAGACTTTGGTCTTGACTAATGGGCTGCCCATGACAAATTAGCAATATTTGACATGATATTGGAAACCATACAAAATTGTGACTTTGCTACATCTAAATTTCAAATATACTTACAAAAACATATATAATGATTTTTTATTTCAAAGAGATTAGTGCTTCCCATGTCTGTTTTCTTTGTATAACAAAAATAAATTAAATTTGAACTCAGGCTCATTATAAAATATAACTTTATGAATAGATGATCTCATGATATTTTCTTGATCTATATTTATAATCATATATAGTTGATTAATAAGTACATTTGTATGAAATTTTGAGAATAAATTTTATCATACTTGGCAATGTATAACTTTTACTCTTGATAAATATGCTATTTAAAAGGCATTCTAAGTTATGCATAAATAAAAATATAAATTTAATCTATTGATAGAGTTAAAATAAGTAACTGATACCTGATATTCTTATCCAGATATGGAGTTTCTGTGGTATTTAAAAAAACATTGAGTATGTATGTGTTATTACTGGAGTTTTTACTCAAAGATTAAGTTTACTTTCTTCATCAAGGTCCTAATCAAGCTGTAAAAGAATACTTTCATAAAACAGGCAGTAGTATAAAGTTATGAGGTAATAAATTATAGTGCCCAAAAGGAGGGATCTACCTGTGTAATACATTAGAAGAGCAATGACTGAGGGATGATGTGCTCATAAAAGACACCGATCAAAAGATAAATCATGAGTTAAACCAGCTGAGCCTTAATTAGTTCTGAAAAAGACAAGTGATAGCAATAACAATGTATTACATTTAAAACATATAATGCTTACAGTATATAATAACATATAGTATTGTAACATTATATATACCAGAGGGATCAGTGCCTGAAAAAGGATAGCATATTTGATAAAGTAAAGGGTAACTGAAAAAGTGGAAGAACATCAATAAGATGGATTGACCCGGTAGCTGAAAATGAGATCAAACATAACAAGCATTGTGGAATGTCATAAGACCATGCAATATTTTGCTCCATTGTATAGAATCAGTATGACTTGGAATCGACTCAAGTGCACCTAACAAGCACTATTTCACTCGATTATAATATAGATCAGCCTCCCACTATCTCTGTGGTTTATGTATCAAGACCATGAGGGGATGTATGCATCCACAAGAAATGTACATCTGAAGCACTCACGTGCTCATGATAAATCTGGAAGACTGCTACCTCATCAGCCTATCGAAAGAGATCAAGATGGTCATTCCAAAGGAGTGCGATTCAATGGAATGCAGACATTGACAAACCACATCACTAATATAAAGTACAAGTAGATAGTGTTAAAGACTTATTAAAAATAGCAAGAGGAACATAGAAAGAGCTAGCAAAAATTCAAGCTAGAAGCAGAGGAGAATTTGGAAAGAAATGGTGATATGTGAAGTCTTGTGGTTCTTTGGCTGGAGAAAGATCCTTGGTGATTTGGCAAGCAAGATTTATTCATCCTTCAGGATCACCCTAAGCATGTGAGTTACTACCGTTAGGAGGGTGGAGCTTGCATGAGTTGCTTGCTGTGTTGAGTCTGACTCTACATCCGGCCTACTGGACTTAAGCCAGAGGCCTGTTGCATTGCCTCCAAATCCTAGGAGCTGTCAGCATGCTGACATATACCTATGACTTCAGATTCAGTTGCCTTCCCAGTCACAAGTCCAACTACTGCCCTTCTGATCACAAGTCAGTAGCCTCTGCAACTATCGTCCAGCCTGATATCTAACTCATGGTCTTGAAATTTGGCTGTTTCTACAAATAAAACAATCTTGCTTGCTGAAAGGGAGGAAGACATGACCCACAGGCTGATAATGAACAAGGACTACAGTCTCTAGTAAGGCTTAAACTTCAATGGAAAGAAGACCAAAATCATCACAACTGAATACTGGATCAAACATCACAACTGCCAATCAATGAGAGGCAGAAAAAGACAGCATTTAATCTTGCTTTGATTCACAATTCTTGCTCAGGGAAGCAGCAGTCAAGAAATCAAAAGATAACCTTATGCTAGGTACAAAACCTGTTTAAAGTGTCAAGTTACACAACCTGATATTGTCTTCTTGTGGGTGTGGATTTCTCATAATTAGGACACAGGGAACCTCTCTCTATTGTTACTATTCCTCTGTGTTTGCTGGACATCCTGAGAGCAGCTGGAGTCTTCCCATGTTTCTAATGACTTTGAATTAACACAATTTGTACCCAATTTGTAACACAATTTGCTCTTCTTGCATTCTGTACCACTGCATGTGGTTGCATGATTCTGAAGACAGACTTATGGACTAGTATTGAATTTATGGGCCTAAATTGGCCTGTGCTTGGATGTTTAATTGATATATATGCACTTCTTGACATAAAGATCTTTCTTACACAATAAGAGTACCATTGAATTTATTTCTCTAGTCAAATTAATACAAATATTATGCTTGACAGAGAAGTTGTGAAAAAGAAGAAGACAATTGACAAGATGGATTGACAGTGATAGCAGTAGAGAGGTCAAACACAGAGGCAATTTTGGTGATGGCACAGGATTGTGTGGTATTTCCTTCTGTTAAACATGTGTGACTATGAGTTGAGGCCAACTCCCTCACACCTAACAAGGACAACAACTGTATGGGAAACTTCTTTGTTCTAAACCTCTCCTATTTAGATATACATACATAAGATTTATTGGTTTAACTTCTCTAGAGGACCCATCATATGACAAGGAAGTATCATTATCGATGTCATATTGGCCTAAAATGAATACAGAGACTACTGTAAACATTCATCCGTTCTTTCAAGTGAAAATGAAACAGTATATAATTATGTAGATTATAAGAAATGTTTGAAAGCATTATGGAGAATGGAAATTACAGGACACTAAATTGTGTTCTTGCAGATGCTGTAAATAAATAGCAGGAGGCTAAATAGAATAAATGCATAACACGTGGTTTTAAATATGAAAGGCTGTTCAATAAGGTGTATTTTTATTATTAATAAGTCTGTAAACCCTTATTAAGAATGTGGCCTCAGCAACGGATGGAAGATCATTAAGAAGCTATAGTATTTAGATGGCACAACCTTGCTTATTTAAAGTGAAGAGGACTTTCACCAGTTATAGAAGAAAATTAAAGACAATGGTCTTCAGTATGGACTATACCTATATTATATAATATGATATGATATGATATGATAATATATAATTATATAAAAAATCCTCAAAGATTGATCAGTATTTAATATCATGATGAAAGAAGTAAATATTGCAATTTTCACGTATTTAATTTTCCTTGAATCCACAAAAACATGCCCTTGTACAAGCACTAAAGAAAATAAATGACACACTGCATTGAGTAAAACTGTGGAAAAGACATTTTTGAGATAGAAATAACAAAGATGCTAGTTATGGGGTGAAGGTGATTCTGACACAAGCCATGACATTTTCAGTCATGTGAATGTTGAACACAGGAGAAAGACTACCAAAGAAAAATCACTCCTTCTAGACAGTGGTGTTAGTGAACAGTGGTATTGGTGAAAAGAATATACTATGAAATTGCAGAAAATCAAATAAATTTGTCTTCAAAGGTGTGATCTTGAGCTCAGGAGAAATGACTAAAATCACTGTAAAGTACTCTAAGAGGAGGAGTATCCTTGGAAATATGCACCAAATAAGCCACATTGGTCCAAATTTCTGGGCACATCCTAAGGACCCTAGTTAAGTGCTGTAGAATACTGAGGAATTGAATCCTGGAGCTCCAAGTCACACGGAATGTTCTATGCTCCAAGAAGTGCCTCAAGGAGATGTGATGTGGAAGCTAGGTGATCTGTACTCATCTCAAATATTCTTATAACCTGAGGTCTTAAGACTGAAGACTCTATGTGTTTGAAGAAGCAGAAGGTCCTATATGAATATCATTGAACTGTGGGTAGGCAGACAATAATTGAGCTACTACATCAATACCCAATGCCCTATATTTTGTGTATGTGTGTATATGTATATATATATACACACATACACACATATACAGTTTTTGCAAACCTATGACTGACATTCTCAGTGATTATTACTGTAAATGTTCCCTGACAATTAACTCACGTTAGTGTAAATAAAATTCAGCCATGAAAGGATTGATTCTATTCAAGTGAAAAATTGAGGTACTACAATACAGAGTTACCTTACATTGGCCCAAATCCCTCTCTCAACAGTGCTTTAAAAAATTAGCATGAATAGATCCCAGGGAAAGAAGCTCAACAAGAAGGCTTGAGATCTAAGTACTAAAATTAAACAATTTGACCTGATATATATTTACAGAATTTTTCATTCAAATACAAAAAAAATCACATTGTTTTCAAGCCCACATGTACATATTCGAAGGTAGTTCGTATGTTGTGGCACAAGGCACATCTATATAAATTTAAGCACGTTGATATTATACAGACCTCTCTCTTTGACCACTGTGCCATAAGGCTGGAAATCAATATAAAGAAGATGAAGACAATAAGAGCAAAGAATTGGTGGATGAATAACTCACTATTCCAAATGGAGTGCATATTGGTCCAGATCAGAGATTGAATTAGGAAATTTCTAGAAGCCAAGGAGAATGAAAACAAGACATACCAAAACGTATGGGACATAACAAAGGTAGTTATCAGAGGACGTATCATAGCACTACATGCACATCTAACAAAGGAAGAAACTCTCATGATTGATATGCTGGCACAAAATTTACAACAACTGCAGAAGGGTCAGGAGGACAATCCTACTAATAGCAAAATAAAAGAAATAATAAAAATCTGAGCTGAAAATCAGGAGAGGAAAAGTAAGAAAACTGTGGAAAAATTAATGCTGCTAATAGTTGGTTTTTGGAAAGGATAAACAGAATCAACAAACTGCTGACAAGCCTAACCAAAGAAAGAAGGGAACAAATTTTAATAGCAAGATTTAGGGATAAAAGAGGGGGCATTACAATTGTCCCTAATGAAACCAAAAGGACATGTACAAAATACTATGAACAACTGTACTCCAATGGGTTCAGCAACTTGGAACACTTGACCAAATTCTTGGAAAAGCAATCCCTCCCTAGACTATGTCCAAAAGATGTTAAGAACCTTAAGAGACTCATAACAATAGAAGAAATAGACAAGGTTACCAAGGGGCTACCAACAAAAAAATCTCCTGGGCTAGATGGCTCCACAGGAGAATTTGATCAAGCATTCATAGGAGAACTGACACCAATCTAACATAAACTCTTCCCAAATATAGAAAGAGGTATAAAACTCCCAAAATCTTTCTATGAAGCTACTATAACTTTGATAAGGAAACGGGGCCTGGATCCCACAAGAATCAAGAACTAGAGACCAATAGCCCTAAAGAATGTTGATGCAAAAATCTTTAAAAAAAATACTGGCCAAAAGCATACAAAAATATATAAAACAAATAATTGACCAAGTATGATAAGAAAGACCATTAGTATCATTCACCTCATTGACATGAAAAACTGTAACAACCACAAGATAATATCAAAAGATTCAGTAAAAGCATTTGACAACATCCCAAACCAATTCCTGTTTAAGACATTTGAGAAAATAGGAATGGAAGGAAAATTCCTCAAGACAATTCAAGCTATATATGTAAACCAACAGCCAACGTGGTAGTGGATGGAGAAAAGATGACCATGATACCACTTAAAAAGGGAAACAGACAAGGATACTCCTTGTCCCCGATCCTATTTAGCATCTTACAGGAGGTTTTAGCTGACAGCTTAATAAGGAAAAGAAAAGACATCAAAGGTATTCGCCTGAAGAAGGAAGAAGTGAAGCTACCATTATTGTAGGTCATATTATCTTATATATGGAAAAGCCCAAAAGCTCCACAAGGGGAGTACTGGAAGCAATAAAGGAAGTATGGCATAGTGGCAGAAAGCAAGACCAACAAACAGAAGTCTACCAGACTGCTATACACATTGTATAAGACCGCAGAACAGGAGATTAAAATGGTGGTGCCCTTCAAAATATAGTCAAGCACAAATTGAAATATCTAGGGATATATTTATGACTCAACAAGCAAGGATCTATAGGAGGAAAACTACAGAACACTTATAAGAAACCAAGAGTGACCTGAACAAATGGAAGAATATCCCATGCTCATGGATTGAAAGAATCAATATTGTAAAGATAACTGCTCTTCCCAAGGCACTATATAAATTTAATATAATTCTGATATAATCACACTCATCTTTCTTCAAAGAATTGGGAAGAAAATGATTACCAATCTTCATACGGTGAAGGAAGAAGTCTAGAATTAGCAAAGAACTCCTCAAGAAGAAGGATACAATGGGAAGGCTTGCTTTAGTTGACTTTGGAACATATTATACAGCCACGGTGGTCAAAACCACATGATATTGGTATGATGACAGATACTCATACCAAAGGACAAGAACTGAAAACCCAGAAATAAAATCATCAGAATACAGACAACCAATCTTTGAAAAAAGCCCCCCAAAATAGCAAATGTGAAGATGATACCCTCTTCAACAAGCCATCTTGGGAAAAATGGATATCTTCCTGCAGAAAAATGAAGCAAGACCCTTATCTTACTCTATACACAAGTATAAACTCAAGGTGAATCACCGACCTTGAGGTAAAACCCCAAACTATTAGGGCCATAAATGAGAGAATTGGGAACGACATGAGAAGGTTGGCTATCATAATACATAAGCTATCAGAAATAGGGACGGTCACAAACACAGAAGAGACACAAATTGACATGTGGGATATATTGAAGATAAAAAACTGTGCACATTGAAAAAATTCGCCAAGAGAGCTCACAAACTGAAAAAGCATCCTTAGGAATGACACATCAAACAGAGATCTTAATACTAAAATCTACAATATTCTGCTATTTTTCAAAAAGAAGAAAAAAATACTGTCCACTGAGGAGTGGGCAAAGGACCTGAATAGAAGTTTATCAAGGGCATAAATCCAAATGGACAATAAACATATGATAAAGTATTCCTGATCATTAGCCATAAGAAAATGCAAATTAAAGCAACTATGAGATACCACCTACCACTCTCAAAGATAGCCCAATTCAAAATATCAGAAAGGAACAAGTGTCAGAGGAACTGTGAGGAGATAGGAAAACCCATCCTTTGCTGGTGGACCTTTAAAATATAATTATATGCAGCCACTCTAGAAATAGTTTTGGTGATATCTAAAATAGATGGAAATTGAGGTACCATATGACCCAGCAATCCCTCTACTGGACAAATACCCAGAAAAGACAAGAAACAAACCACGGTCAGGCATCTATGCTCCAATGTTGATTGCGGCACAGCTCACAGTCGCAAGGAGTTGGAGACAAGCCAAATTTCTGTCAACTAGCAAATGGATTAAATGCTGTGGTACATACATACAATGGAGTACTATATATCACTAAAATGCACTTCCCCGCCTGGGAAGAATTGTAGGAAATTATGCTAAGTGAAGTAAACCAAGCACAAAAGGACAAGTACAACATGAGTCTGCTAAGCTAAGCTTTTAAAAAAAATGCAAAAGGGGCATAACGAAAAAGCTACTGTATACCAATATTCCTGGGGTGAGGTCCAGGCAGTATGTCAGGAGCCAGGCAAAATCCAGGGCTACATATGGTAGCCAACTAAAAAAGAGGAATGGGGTGGGGAGAAAGATGGCAATATGCACCGGGGGAACAGGACACTAGCCCAAAAGTGAAAGAGGGACCAGACTTAAGCCCAGTATTCCAGGATGTGAATGCAACATGACAACATGGAGTGTGGAGTCATTGGAGGGGCTCTGAGGACTTGGCCCCAATCCCAACCGTGTGGACCACTGCCACTCTCCCCAGAAGAATTTACTTTCGAGGACAGCAATGAAACTGCAGCTCAGGGAGAGGGACATGCCTACTCAGAGCATATGGAAGCAAATGAAGTGGAAGATCTAAGGTATTGGTTAACATCATTCAGCCAACCTGGCCCAGTCTGGACTCACCCAGTGTACTGTACTCATAACCCTCTGATAGACTATACATTATTATTTTCATCTCTTACACTAATCCCTGTCTCCTTCCCCCTGTGCTTTCTGTTGCTGTTCCACCTGTAGATGGATGGATGGTTATGGGCCAATCATTGCAATCCATTTCTCCTTTCTCTCTTTCTTCTCCTCTTGCCCCCACCCTTCTTGTTTCATTATTTCCACTTCTTTTTCTGAATTCTGTGTCCCATGAGTTCCCATTTGTTATCCATGACTGTGTACATGTTCCTGTGTAATCTTATTTCAGAAGCAGCACTGGGGACATGGTAGCGGGTGGTGAAGAAGGCTCAAGGAACCCGAGGAACAGACTGTGCAGAATCATTGCTTTACTACATCCTGGTGACTCTTTCTTCCCTGTGGCCTCTCTGTAGGAAGATTGTCTACAGATGGACTTTGAATTTCCACTCTAGCCCCCTTATTGTCAACAGTGTGCTTGTGTTTGTTATGTGTCTCCTGATGCATATTACCTGGTCCCTCTGACTCCACACAATCATGCTAGAGGAGTGCTTCTTCCACGGGGACTTGTTTCTCTGCTAAAAGGCGGCATGTGCAACTGCATGCCATTAAGACCCCAGATGCTATGGCTTTTAAAAGTCGCACACCATCCACCTTCTTCACAACACTTGCTTATGCACCCATTCTGTCTTCAGCAATTGTGTCAGGAGGGTGAACATCTCAGACTACCGATTGGTTAGAATAAAGTGTTCTTGTATTGATGGAGGGTATGAGCAGAGGTGTAAAATACTTACCTCTCTGTATTGCTGTATAAATAGATTTACAATGGCCAACACCTCTATTTTTGTGGATTGATGTATTTACGTATGTACACTGCTATGTTTATACCTCTATCCATTGTTTTACTTTCTTGGTCCTTCCTCTGTTTCCTTTTACCTTCCTCCTTCCCCTCTGTCACTTTCCCACTATTTCTTCCTCTTGTTACCTCCCCTTAGCTAGTTTGCTGTTGCTTCCATCCCACCTTGGATCCCTGTCTCCTCCTTATTATTGACTCCAACACCCCAGTTGTTCCCCTGCCCATGGCACAACCTGCTGACCTCCCCTTTCCTCTCCCTCCCTCACCTCCCAGATCTTCCCCAGCCAATTGGCCCTCCTGCTCACCCCTCCTGCGTGTCTCCTGTGCCGATTCTATAAAGGCAGGTACACTGACTATAATATCGTTTCAACTGATTAAAAATGATAATAATAAATAAATAACATTAAAATTAAAAAGAGACAAAATACTCAGAAATCCTGGATCTGTTTCTGATCTTCAAGAATATCCAGGAGTGGTCCCTCCCATCCTGGAATGCTCTCTTGGGGGCTCCTCAGGGTCTTCTTAGCTCTGCCTTGCTGAAGTGTGAACTGGTACCTTTGACTCTTGGTTTATTGTGCTCAGACCACACTGCCTTTCCTCCATGTGCCCCAGAAATGTCCTTTGTCACAGTCTGCTTCAATAAGGGTGCATGTGCTGTTGTCAGTTGCCCAGTCCCCTTTGTGTCGCATTAGCTCCCAGCAGGGACATCCTCCTCCAGGGCTGGTGTGCCTGCATGGAGTCTAGTCTGGTCTCTTTCTCTTCCTACCTCCTGGTCGCCTCTGTGTGGGTATGGCATGCTGGCCCCTCTGCCCAACCTGTGGGTTCAGTGCTGCTCTCTGCCAGACCCACTTCAGGGAGGGGATCAGTCTGGCTCTGGTGGGTGCCAGCCCTGTAGCTTCCACTTTGCATGCATTCTTCTAAGTTGACACATGGTTGTGATGGTTTGGTGCATTGTGGTAAGGTCTGCATGCACAGTCCTGATTCTGTGGAGATAAGACCAGTACTCAATCTCTGGGTGAATCACTGCTCCTTCCATCATCATTTCACTTACACACACACACACACTTTTCTCCCTCCTCCATTCCAGCTTTTCCCATTTTTATGTTAGACCAACATGTATCTCCTTGTGTTTCATTCAACCTTCTCTGGAGTCCCTGTATTTAAACGCAAATATTACAATCTAGGTGGCTTATCTTTTATACCTACCTGGCACTACACTTGCCTCAGGGTATTCATGCTGTACCTCTCCTTTTTTGATTGGCTGACTTCACTTAGCATATTTCTTCCAACTCTTCCCATGAGAAGATGTGTTTCATATTTTCATCAATGCTTTTTAGGGATTCATAGTACTCCATTATGTGTATGTGCCTGAGTTTACTGATCCACTTATCTGCCGACATAAATTTAGATTGTTTCCAACTCTTGTAATTGTGCATTGTGCTGCAATGGATATTGGAGCATATATAACTGGTTGTGGTTTATTTCTTAACTCTTCTTGGTATATGCCCACTAGAGGCAGGGTGGGTCATCAGGAACATCAATTTCCATCTTTTTAAAGTATCGCCAGGTCTCTTTCCATAGCAGCTGCACATATCTTCAAGACCACCAACAATGTAAGAGAGTTCCTATCTCACCACATCCCCTCCAAAATTCGTTGCTCTCTGATTTTCTGAGTTGAAGTAGCCTCAAAAAATTTAGATGCTTATCTCGTGGTTGTTTTAAGTTGCATTTCTCTGATCGCTAATTTTTGGGAGCATTTTCTAATAAGTTTATTGGCCATATGGGTTTCCTCCCTAGTGAAACATTTTAGTTCTTTTGCCCATTCCTTCAAAGGGTTAACTGTTATCCTCTTTTTGCAGGTAAGGAGGGTATTGTATGCTGCTACTGTTCCATATTCCTCTAGCACTTTCAGTACTCTGGTTCTGGAGTTGTTTTTTGTTTTTCTACCAATGTACAGAGTCATGTCATATGCAAATAATAATTTCACCTCCTCCTCTCCCAGATGGATACCTTTGATGTCTTTCCACTGTCTTATGCTATTAGCTAGAACCTCCAGTATTATATAGAATAGAAGTTGGGACAATGGTTATCCTTGTCTGGCTACCTTTTATAGTGTGATTGATATAATCTTCTCTCCATTGACTATGATGTTAGTTGTTGACTTTTCATAGGTAGCGTTTATTAAGTTGAGGAATTGCCCTTCCATTCCTATCCTCCTTAGCATCTTAATTAGGAATGGGTGTTGGATGTTGACAAATGTTTTTCCCACAGTTATAGATAGTTTCATATGGTTTTTATACTTTTTCTTGTCAATCTGGTGTATAATATCGATGGATTTTTTCATGTTAAACCATCCTTGCATCCCTGGGATGAATCCTACCTTATCCTGATGGATGATGCATTTTATATATTTTTGTATTCTATTGGTCAATATCTTGTTGAATATTTTTGCATCGATATTCAGTAGAGAAATCAGTCTATGGTTCTGTATTGCTGTGGAATCCTTGCCCTCTTTGGATATAAAAGATATACTGGCTTCATAAAATGAGTTTGCAAGTTTGTCATCCTTTTCTACACTCTGGAATATTTGGTGGAAGATTGGTGTCAGCTCTTTTTTATTGGTTCAGAAGCTTTTTTATTGGTACTTTCTTAATAACTACATCTATTTCTTCTTTTGCTGTGGGTTTGTTAAGATTCTTGACCTCTATCTGGGATAGTTTGGGAGGAATTGTTTTTCCAAATATGTTTCCATGTCTTCCATATTGCTGAACTCTTTTGAGTACAGACTTGCATAGTACATTGTGATTATCCTTTTAAACACATTAGGGTCTGATGTGATTCTGCGTTTCATTCCTTATTCTGGCTATTGTTATTTGTTCTTTCCTTTCTTAGGTTAGATTTGCCAGGGATCTGTCAATTCTTTTGATTCTTTCCAAGAACCATCCTTTTGCTGCATTACTCTTCTGCATTGTTCTTTTGATTTTCCAGTGGTTCAACTCTGGTTATTACTTTTTATTTTCCAATCAGAAGAACTGTTCTGTTGATTCTGTTTTAGTTTATGGAGGCTTTGTGAGGGTGTAACCATTAAAGTCTCTCTTCCTTTTTCACATATGCCCTTACTGCTACCAAGCTACCTCTGATGACTTCTTTCTCTGTATCCCATAAGTTTTGATATGTTGCAGTCTCCTTCTTATTTACTTCTAGAAACTTTCTGATCTCCCGTCTAGTCTGGGTCAGTACACACTCATGTTAGAGAAGGTCATTATTCATCCTTCAATTGCTTGCCCTTGCTTTTCTGGTCATCCTTTTATTGATCTCCGGCTTTAGGGCATCATGATGCAAGAATATCTGTGTAATCACTATGTATTTATGAATTTACTCAGGTTTGACTTGTGTCCCAGCATGTGGACTCTTTTCTAAAATGAGTCATGTGTGCTTGAGAAGAATGTGCTTTTTTTTTTTTTTTGCTTTTGGATGGAAGTTATGGTTTTGATGAAAAATGAAGCATATGATGATAAATGAAGCATATAAAGTCCAGAAAACAAATACATTTGTCCCAGGAGATGTGAAAATGAAGTGGTGGCCACACAACTAATCTTAATTTTCAGAATAAATACTTATCAATATATCTATACATGCATGCATTGATATACAGATGTTTACAATGTTGTCAAGCTGGAAGTTTTTCCTGACTTGCTTAGCTGCTGGAGCTGGAGAACCAAAATGCATGAAGACAAATTCTTGTGTTATGAGAGCAAGTTAGGCTTTTGGCTGGAGAGGTAAATAAATCCAAAGATGACAGTCCTTGGGACACACATCTGGACTGTAAATGTGAGCTTCTTCAGATGGAATATACAGAACTCAAATTGACTATATCTGTAGGAAAGTATGATGAAGAAGCTTAGAATTAGCAGCTAAAAATTGACTAGAGACCTGCTGTGAATTAATCCATCAATTGCTTCTATGTAAGTTCAGATTAAAATTGAAGAAAACTCATACAAGTAAACACAAGCTCTATTCCACCTGAATTTGGAAAATATTTCAATAACAGATTTGCTGCACTGAACATTAATGACAGACTAGACGAACTGTAGATGAATATCATGCCATCATACATGAAGAAATCAAAAGGCAATCAGAAATACAGAAAAGAAAGAAATTTTCAAAATGCAGGTCAGAAGAGACTGAACTTTCTCTTCCTTGTAAAGTCCAAAAATCCACACAGACTGCTATTGAGTGAATACCAAGCCAGAGCAATCCTGTAGGACAGGATAGATGTGCTTCCCTGAGTTTCAGAGACTGTAGCTCTACATGAGTGGAAAGCCCTGTCTTTCTCTCTTGGAGTAACTGGTAGTTATGTATGTTGACCTTTCTTATTGTAAACAAATAGAATAAATGATGAAGTAGAAGAGCTGAGCAAAATATTGCAAAGGATATTTTGAGAAAACAATGCAAAAGTGAGCTGATGGCAAGAACTTAAATAGAAAGCAAATGCTTTGAGAATGATGAGAGTCAGGAGATATAAATGTGCTGGACACACAATGGGCTTATGTGTACATTGTGATAAAAGTTGAATGAGAACCCCTCAAAATGATTAAAAAAAGGAATGTGTGGTCAAAAAGTACATACACGAAAAATTAGAGTTTGCTAATTAAAAACACAAGTGTTAATTAAAATCATGTAACATCATGCTACACCTTCAATACATGACTTTAAAATAAACGTTTTCAAATGGGTTAATTCATTTTCCCATTCTTTTTTTTTCATTTAAGCTAATGTTGTAAGTTATGAAAATTAACAATGCAGTCTGAAAAGCATAATGGTAAACATGAAAGAAAATATAACTCAACATTTAAAGGGGTAATTGAGAAATATGGTATGGGTTAATAAATGTATCAGTTTTGAAAAATGTCTTCATATCTATTTCTAGTCTGTGAGAGTCAATAAATAAGATAATTGAGATTTTTTTAATATGCAAAAATTTACAGTTAGAAAATCTAAAAGGAATAGCATGGTCAGCATAGTATTGAATGAGTCAGGACGCATTCAAAGGGCAAAACATACACACACGCACACACTGTACCAAAAGAACTGATCAACAGTTCATCATTTTAGGAAGTTGTGTGTGTGTGTGTGTGTGTAACAATCAATGATACCATAAGAAGCAAGATGCACTGAAAATATCAACGAAAACAAGGGTCCAGGAGTCCATATTGAAATTCACCAATTCTTGTTATAGGGGAGTTCTATAGTGTATCTGTCTAGACATTCATTTTTTGGGGGGAGGCATCACTGCCCTCTGGTGGGAGTGGGAGGCCCAGCCTTGTTCCTGGAGAGCCGTTACTGGATTTGAACTGCCAAGCCAGTGGGCCGCAGTCCCACACTCAACCACTAGGCAACTGGGGCTCAGTCTGAGACATTCATTTTAAACTCATTCAACACTTTCTTTTAAACTCTTAGCAGCATAACATTAACCATCAACGCTTTAGTTAATTTTTATGGTTGCCATACATATTTTCTCTGATGATAAAGACTTCCTATACAGCTTTCCTCTCTTCCTTTTGATCCCTTACCTTTGTTAGCCATAATTCTATTCAAGAGTTTCTTCAAGGCATAATCTTCCTGAAACTGGCAATAATGCATCTTATTTTCATGTTCTTCTGAATATGGTTTGACTTCCTGGAAGCTCCATGCCCATGTACATTTGGGACTTTTAATTTTTTTTTTAATAATCTTGAGCAAAATTTTACTTGCCTGTGATAAATTCTGCATTCAGTTGGAACATCTTCTTTGGGATGTGCATAAATATGGACCACTTTCAATTAATTGGCCAGTAATGGTTTTCACGATTTCTTTTCTTCCAGATCAATGTCAGGATTTTTAGACATTTCATTTGGTACCGCAATGATTCCAGGAGCTTCATTTTTTGATAATTCCTTCCATGCAACTTAGACTGATTCTTTCAATATCATTGGTTGTTGATAATATGCATCTTCTTGCAATGGTTGAATAACAACAAATTTCATCTTATTTATTGACTTCCTTTCATTATGTTTTGATGCCTCATACACAGTTCAGGATTTTGTCCATGGACCTTTTAACACTGAAACTCAATGCCTGAATTTTTTTTTCAGTTCTTTCAGCTCAATAAATTTTGAATCTTTGTTTTTTTCTAACTTCTGATATTCTCACATTCAATTATAATATTCTGAGCTTTCTAAACTATCGTTTAAAAAATTCTGACCAGTTTTCTGACTCCATCATTTCTTTCACTTGATTTAACTACTCTAGTTCAAAAGACAAGTCTCAGAGTCGCCACTAGCATCTAATCATTCTTTATTTGTAGTAACGATGATACAGAATGGAAATATAACTTAATTGTATATAGTGAGATAGAAATTTACATAATAACAAAACAAATTTACATAATAACAAAGAATAACGTACACTTACTCTAAAATGTGTTATTAAGCAATTCACTATTTGAATGCAGTATCAATGGAAACAGCCATTTTTTTGCACTGATGTGGATTATTCAAAAATTTTAAACTCTAAAATAGCACAAAGTTAAGCATTCTGAGGGAAAATTTTCCCATGCCATGTTGTTCTCCAGTAAGCTTTGTATTGTCAATGCCAAAGTTGATGTTCCAAATACACAAGTCACTCATCAGAGGAAATTGAGGATTACTGCTCCTGTAAAGATGCACAGCTTTGGAATCCCTATGTAAGTAATAGAGTACAAATGGACTCAATGGCAAACCTTAGAAATGATACCTGGTTTCCAGAGTTTTGAAAAATCTTCTCAAGAGCCGTCCCATCTATCTACAGAGAAGCAATAGGTATATACTTATCCTAACATTGATATCAAAGGTCCATAAGTAGAACTGCTTGAATTTCCACACACCACATTGTGCTAAATAATATTCCTATATTCAAATTTCCTTCACAAAAAGTATCATAAATATACTTTGGAATCACTTATGCATAAGCATTTCCATTATGTCCATATTTATAATTTTTGTGTTTTAAAAATAGGCTAAATATTGTTTCAAGCATATGAATAATATCCTTTCTTTAGACCACACATATAATAAAAACAGTGATCGAGACTAATTTTGTCTTCTACTCTAATTTTACTTTTTTCTTATGTAGAGGAGGTAAAAGGATGAACAAGGGCAGCACTTTCTAAAATGTTGTTAGTCGGAGCACAGTGCGAACTTCAAAAAAAGAAAAGATGCTTAAGAGTAGTGGATGCTTTAAGTTGCAAAGTTATATTTTTCTCTTCATGGTAGTGAAGCTAAATATAGGACAGATGAAGGGCAAGTGATTTCCATTGTGTGAATGTGTAGGAGGAGACAGCAGATAGCAATTTAAAACTTTTTACCTACTTACAATAAGAAGCAAAAATATATAGTACATTCTAAAGTGTTCCCTGAATTGAAGAAGATAAGAAAAAAGCTAAAAATATTAATAACCATTATCTTGCACAGACAAGGACACACCGTTCACTGTCAAGAGTACAAATTGTAAACTTAAAATAGCTTAGATAATATGATTGCACTTGTATAGAATCATTTCATCATTTCCTCCTGTTTTTAATGTTTTCTTTTCACATTCGCATTGCTGCTATTGTTGAATATTTAGAAAGCTCTCTGAGTGGATTAAATGTAATTCTGCATATGTAAAAAGTGCACCATCTGTTCTGACACTCTATAACTATAAGGATGTCCAAGAGAATAACAATTCATGCAAGTTATCTTTGCTGCTGAATATATATTCATTTCCTCAGTGTTTAACAGTGACTATTCAGTTGTGTACTTCACAGATTCTATGAGACGGTGCATAATTTCTTTCTTTTATGTCAGTTTATCCTAGGGAATCAAGGAGATTTTTAATTATAAATAAAAGGGTACTTTTTAATCTTGGTTGGATTCAAGCAGAATTAATATAGGTTGAAATGGTCAGGAAAATGAGGAAACTTGGCAGTAAGAGAAAGATACATGTTTTACATAAATGATGACTTTTTGTCCTTGCATGATATGTTTTTGAGTTCAAATTACATGTAAGCTTCTATCCAGGATATCTGGGTTACTGACCTCAGCCGTCTTATAGGTAATGTAGAATAAAGGATTTCACTTTACCCAGGGTCATATAGACTTTTGCGTACATCCTGAAAAGCATCTTTTAGAGTAATTAGAGTAAACATCTTTTAGAGTAATTAGCCTGAAATTTCTGGGCTACTCCCGCAGACTTGCACTGGTGAATGGCTATAAGCCATACAGAAAAGTCTTAGTTAGGACGTCAGTATCAACAAACATTGGGGAATGATTTAATTTTCATGGTGAGCTTGCCAATGAAAATCAAGAACATGAAGAATCAAGATGTTTACTGGCTTCTCTCTCTGAGACATGGAACCTTTCCAGATCTTGCCTGTGTATCTCTTCCTTCTGATGATTATACATGAATAGTTTTCCTATAACAAAGTCAGTAGTCATAAGTATAATATGGTGGTTAATATCAGAAATTATGGATAAATAGGGAGGCAGGGTACTGTGCAGTGAATTATTTAACTTGACTCTGTTAGTTATACCTTTTCTTACTTCTGCCAAATTATTTTGTTTTCCCTGATAGATCTAGGTAAAAAGGTGGGGAAGGATACTCATTTGATTATATGATTTTGCTGTGCATTATTATTAACAGGGCTATTTGTGTATGAAGTAATTAATCTTAGAGGCAGAAAGAAAGAAACCTCACTACCAACAAAAGAGAAGAACAAGGATGTTAAACGCTAATTGATGGGACAGAGATTGCAAACCCACATTGAGACCAAGTTGGAGCTGGGGCCTTTGCATTGAAGTACATAGCAAATGTCATGCCTTTAGGGTCTGTATTGCCAGCCCTAACTTCTCATAACCTTGATGGAGCATGAGAGAAGCCAGAAAAAGAGGCTCAAGGCTAGAAAGAGACTTGTCAGCATGTAAAACTGAGAAGACACTGCAGTAACTGACAGATGTTATCATAAGCATTATTCACCTGAAGTGTACACTGCTAAATTCCTTAATAAACCCAATCATCAGGAGCATCTTCTGTGAGTTGCATATAGCCATTGCAATGAATTATTGAACCCAGCCACAAAAGTAGAGTACAACGGAAGGTACGATGGTGTCTAAATAGCGTAGAAAGAGTTGGAGGTTGAGGTATGCCTGCCCTCTGCTTTGTGGCAATCAGTCTTGGGAGCCAAAAATAGGTCAGAATGTGGCCCCAATACCATTTCCTGACAGGGATACAAGTGACTTCTGCCTCCTGGGAATACGTCTTCTTTTTGCATTTCATAGATATGAAACTAGGTTAGAAAAAAGAAATTTAAAAATCTGTTAGTGGGGAAGATTTCCAATTTGGATATAACAGGGTAGAATGGATATTCCAGAATTCAGGCAGAGGTTAAAAATCAGAAGAGGAGAGAAAAGAAGTACTGTTCTAGAGGCACGTAAGTGATTTTAATAAGATTATAAGAATGAGGATTAGGGATAATGAGACTGCATAGATGCACAGCATAAATGTGACAACAGAGAAATGAAATAAGGGAATCAGACAAGAAGAATTCAAAATAAACCTTTGTTTTGTGCAAGAAAATGAAAAGTGGAAATGATGTACATTTTAATCCATATCTTTAATATTTACTGATCAGTGGCCAAAAGAATACACACTTAAATCTAGGGCAAGTTTATATTCAAATAAGTAAAACTTGTCAGCCATATATGATACAATTGGCAATTTCTAAAACCTAGTTTTGTCCTCAGCAGCAAAAAAAGTCTTTTATAAAATTCTATAAAAATATGTTTAACAAGGACACAAGGTATATGCTCAAATATGTGTAATTTATCTTCAAAAATAATGGAGAAAATATTCCTAAGGACATTATGTGTGTATGAAATTGACCCTGAAGGTAATAAATTCATGAATATATACTAGATTGTAGCACACAAGTACTGCAGTGAGTTTTCATTTGTGCTATATAGAATCTAATTAAGGTTGTTTTCAAGTTACAAAAGGGCAATTGCATAACAGATTATGTCATTGCAAAGCTATGAAAAGCTGTATTTTAATCCCAATATGTATGGATTTAAAATTAAAGAAAGAACAAGTTATTTGTGTCCATTTAAAATATGTTATATCTTTTCTGTCCCCTTGTCCATGTGGAATGGAGTTTTTTTGAACTCTTGAGCACCTAGTCTCTCTTTATCCTTTCGGTCCAGGTCTGTCTGTGATACAAGCCCATCCACATGAGAAGGCAGGGGGAGGACCAAGATTGGACTCAGTTTCAGGCTCGCATAAATAAAACCCAACTTGGACCTCTGCACCAAACTTCACCATGTCAATTCTAACTCAAGAGGCCCTAGAGACACTGTAGAACTGCTCCTCAAGCTTTTCAAGAATGCTGCTTTATGAAAATAGAGAGCCTCATCTTTCTACTTCAAGGGGTGGATTATTTGAACTGTTGATCTTGCAATTAGCAGACAGATGCTTCACCCAATTTCCTCCTTTGAATTCTGTCTAAATTGCAGTATAATTATATTCTTCTCAGAACTTCAAACTTTTCCTGCTTTCTTATTCCACCACATTCACCCCATATTTTCTATTTTCCTCTCATGAAAGACCCCTCGGAACATAGTGGGGACCATGTTCAGCTGGTGCCTGCAAGGTCAACACCCCAACCGCTCCACAGGACAGAGGAAGCTTCCTACCTGCAGTCCACGTAGTGATTTCCATCCTGGCCTCCAGCGTTTCCAGTAGTCAGAATTGCCTCAATGGAAGTGCACTTGTTTGTTGTTTTGTTGTGTTTGCTGTTCTTATACCTATCATAGGTATAAGAGCTGGACTTCTCTCTGCAATTAGCAGATAGCAAGGCTACAGCTGCTCTCTGAGATAAACTGTCATGTCAAGATGGACCTGTGCAGACTTGCTATGACTTGGAATCCACTTAATGTCATTATGCATCTCTCATAAAAGAAAAACAAATGAAACATATGAGGAAAAACAAAGACATATGAATAGAATGAAGAATATAATTATAATGTATGAAAAGAATAATAAATATAACATATGAGGATAACAATAGTGCCATAAGAAATGTGTACACCATTTAATAGTATTTGGATTTATTTTATTTCACAAGAAAAATGTGAAATTAATATTTGAATTATACCATATGTTTGCTTATTAGTGTCAACATTTCTTATTAGAAGCTATTGGGTATGACTCCTCAGTTGGGAATGCTTCACTAGGAATTTCTTATTAATGATTCGAAGTTATTAGAAATGCTTAAGTGATTGACTACTACTCACAAAGTCTGCTGATTCAGGATACTAGTGGTCCTGTTTATTCTCATTACTTTAATTTTGATTCAAAATTTTATTTCTTTCTCTTTTTTAAAATTTCCCCCCAACCTCCCACTCACCTGATCGATTTTTTAAAAATGCAAATACATCTTTTTAATACCTATATTACAGCATTTCCACTTAGAGTAATTTTCTCTATAGTTAAAATTATGTATTACTTTTGTTTTTTTGTGTGCTGAAACATTTTTTCTCCTCCAGCTAATCATTTTGTCAACTCTTCTGACCCAAAGTAAGCATATGAACAACAGAAGAAAGCACTGCACGGTCCTGCACCATCCTCACAATTGCTCCTATATTCTTGTTGCAGCCAGAGTATAATTCATCCTACTGAGGGCTTTCCTCTTGTTTTGGTGCTTCCTTCCCTTTATCAATCACGATATCCTTCTGCAGGAGCTGCTCTCGCCTCACAACATGCCCATAGTATGTAAAATGAGATCGCTCCATCTCTGCCTTGATGAAGTGCTCTGACTACCCTTCTTCCAAGATAAACGTGTTTGTTCTTTGAGCTCTTCGTGGTGCTTTCAAAATTCTTTTCTTGCACCACAATGCAAATGCAATGATTCCTCATAAGCTATTGCTGTTTCATCTGTTGATGTATTCATCAAAAGAATGATTTGTGTGTGTTTCAGTCTAAATTATACAGTGCTAAATATTATTCCTAAAAGGTGAGGGTGAGAAAGCTTCTCACGTTTTTCAGTCATTATTTCTGGAGGGAGGCTCTTTGGAAAGAACACCTTCATTGGCAAAGTAAAATGTAAGTGAAAATAAGAAGGCACCACTGATGGATTGACATAATAACTAGACCATGAGGCAAAAACAAAACAATTGTGAGAATGGCTCTGGATTTTCTTTCTTTCTGTTAAACTAAGGATCTCCGAGGGTTAAGACAGGTTCAATGCAACCTAAAAAGATAAAAAAGAAAAGAAAACATATAAATACAAAACATTAATAAAATGCAAGCTTTGTTTAACCTAGACACTAGTCGCATGTGGTAGCTCCCTGAGCACTTGAGCAAACATATTTGCCTCAATATGAAGGGCAACCAATATGTACATAGGACCCTTCTACTTATAATACCTGTGTAGTGTATGGTAATTCGGTACTCTATGCCTGTGAATATAATCCATTTTATGGAAGTGTTCTGCTAAATTAATGAACACACTTAAGTTAAAATTAAGTTCTTACTAGAGTAGAGATTGTGAACAAAGTCATACCTCTTATTTCTTTGACAGTGTTAGTTAGATGCCCTGCAGTCAGTTTTGATAGCTACTGTGTTATACCAGGTTGACTAGCAAAACAAACTCAGAGCCATTTATCTCTTTGCCTTACAATCAAACTGAAACCTGATTAATCCCACAAGTTCCTACTGGCCAGATTGACACAATAAACCTAAATGTCACAGATGATCTTCAGCAAAATTTTATTTGTATGTGATATCAACAATATTGTTCTATAATTTGAGCATTCTGTTGGGTCACATTTCATTGAAATTGGCACAAATATCAATCTTTTCTAGTTAGTTAACAAACTATCTTTCTTCCAAATTTCCTGGAACAGACAAGTGAGTGCTTCAACTGCTTCTTTAGTTTGTTGAGCCACTATCAATTCCTATAGCATTGTTTTTAGATAATGCTTTCATTGCATTTGAAATTCTTCCTTCAGCAACAATAGCTCTTGCTCTTATGCTATCTCCTGAAATTATGGAATGTCCTGAAGAACTGTGGGATTACAGCAAGAATATCACATACGAAGAGAGAAAAAGGTCTAAAAAATAAAGAAAAGGGGGCTGAGCCCCGGTGGCATAGTGGTTGTGCACAGGACTGCGGCCCACTGGGATGGAGGTTCCATTCCAGCTCCACAGAGCAAAGGCTAGGCCTCCTACTCCCACCACCTGTGGGCAGTGATGTCCCCCCAAAAAAAATAACCAAATAAATAAATAAATAAATAAATAAATAAAAGGTCAAAGTGAGATTGAGCCCCGATGGTGTAGTTGTTATGTGCGGGACTGTGGCCCACTGGGTTGGAGGTTCAAATCCAGCAGCAAGGCTGGGCCTCCTACTCCCATCACCAAAGGGCAGTGATGCCTCCAAATCAAAACAAAACAAAACAAAATAGGTCAAAGGGATGTCAACAGAGACTCTGAAGCTTACATTTGATCACAGAGTAGCTTAGACAAATGGAAGAAATTAAAAAATAAAAAAAAGCAGACAAGAACATTTCAAAGGTAGCTTAAAAAGACAAACAAATATAAAGAAACTTATGAATCCCTAGAGTTTGAAAACCAAAAAAGAGAAGCACATGTTCTGCATATCTTAAACTATAAGAACTAAGGAAAATATTTGAGCCTCAAGTTATAAGATTGAAAGATCCAATGGACACAATATTGAACAAGGCAGAATGCATCAAATCAAGATGGAAAAAATACACAGAATTTCCATAGCAAAGAGAATTAGTCTACCTGTCAAACATTCCAAGAGGTGGTAGATGAGAAAGAACCAACAGTACTGAAGGGACAGGTCTAAGTAGTCCTCAAGGTATTACCAAAAACAAACTAATGGAATTGATGACTACTGATAGAAGTGTTTACACAAGCTGAAGAAGGCCTGGAAGCATTCTTTCAACTAGGTCAACAATTTAGATGATAGCTATTTGAACAACTGACTTGAAATAATATATATTTATACTTATTCCCAAGAAAAATGGCCCAATAGAATTATCAAATTATAGAACAATATCACTGATATCATCCACTAGTAAAAAAAAAAAATCCTGAACATCATCTAACCATTGTGGCAGCAATCAAGTGAAAGGGACTGTCAGAGATTCATGGTGGATTCAGAAGAGCATGTTGAACAAGGAAAAGCATGGCTGATGTCAGATGGATCTTAATTGATAGCAAAGAGTACCAGAAATTAGCTCACTTATGTTTCATTGCCTATCCAAGGCATTCAACTGTGTAGATCCTAAAACCTGTGGGATTTCAAAACATTTCATTGTTCAATCAAATATCAGGGTTATGTCTTCTCATCAAACTTGCTCCACATTTATGCTGAAGAAATATACAAATGGGCTTATATGAAGAAGAATTTGGTATCAGAATTGGAATAAGTTTTATAAATAACCTTTGATATTCATATGACACAACCTTGCTTTGTGAAAGTGAAAACTTGAAGTACTTGTTGATCAAGATTGCAATTTTTATAATCAATTTGAACTAATATAAATAAGAGTAAAATCCTCACATCTGCACTAGTAGTCAACATCAGGATGAATGTAGAAAAGGTTAAAGTTGGCAATGCTTTTTTATTGTTCACATCTGCAATCAATGCTCTAATCAGCAGTTTAGAAATCAAGTAGTGCATTACATTAGGTGAATATGCTGAGAAAAACATTTTAGGACATCAAAAAATAAGCATTTTACTTGACAAATAGGTGTACTTGACCCCAGACATAGTATTTTCAATTGTCTCATAAACCTGAGAAATTTCGACATTGAAAAATGAAGAGCTGAGATAAGGCAATGGATATAGAGTATTGTGCTGAAAGAGGAACAGGTGACAAGAATGAGTATCTGCAATCTACTGGTTAGTATTATTTCAAAACATGATTGTTAATAAAGGGAGATTTTAAAATTGGTAGAAGACATTTAAACACTGATCGATAAAAATAACAACTATGGTTGCAAACATTAATGTGTGCCAGCATTTATTTAATAATGTTGACAATATAGTGATATTAATATTGTTTCCCATATTGTTGCCTCCAGATGAGAAAAAAAACCTGAGACATGATTACAGTAAAATATTCTAACTATAATGTGTATAGAGATAAGAGAGATGTGAAAAGATTATATATCATGAAATTGCAATGAAATATTTGAACTCCAAATCATCTGCTTTTTTACAATCATCAGCATTTATTGTTCCTGGGAAAACGTTGGCCAATATCCAACCTAAAAATTCATTTAGGTAAGCATCTAACTGGTAAACTAGATTCTGAAGTTTGAAGTTACCCAGTGAGTTCTAGTTTCGTACTATTAACAATCATTTCAAACTCACCAGATTCTTACCAGAAGGATGATGAAGCTGCCTGCTCCCATAAAGATGAATTCTCTGAGGAAGCCTAATAAGAGTATCTATCAGTGAGAACCAATGTGATGGCAGTGCACTTGGATTGGTTCATCTGCTTTAGTATATATTGCAACCAGAAAGATGGTAGTGGGCCACCTTGCCAACAGATGGACAGATATCCCTACTTGTACCCAAACCAAAGAAAGGTGACCCAAGAGGATGCTCAAACTATAGAAAACCATCATTGATATAACAGGCAAATAAAATTATGTTCACATCATACAGCAATGGTTACAGCATGACATTAGGCCAGATTCAAAAGAGGAAGTAGAACACAGTCTATCATGAGTGATATATGCAGTAATGTGTGTTTGTGTATATATAGACATATATATAATCTCCATATGTGTATATATGTACACACACATATACCCAGATGTGTATACATATATATTTGCATGTGTTTTATTGACTATGCCAAGGATGATTGTGTGTATAATAAAATACTATGGATAACTTTGGGAGGAAAGTGAATTATAAAACACCTCATTGAGTCCATGTGAAGCTGGCATATGTTCAAACGGCAGTTATGTGACTAGAACAAGGGAATACTGCATGGTTTAAAAGTGTGTTTTGGCTTATATCCTTTCACAGACTTTTCAACCTGTATGTGGAGCAAACCAACAGCATAGTTGACATACATGAATAAGAACATAGTATCAGGGTTGGAAAAAGGCTGTTAAGAACCTGTGATATGCAGATGACACAACCTTGCTTGCTGAAAGTGAGAAGGACTTGAAAAATTTCTGATGTAGAACAAAGTTTCCAACCATCAGTATGTATGTCAACACAATGTAAAGAAACCCAAGATCTCACATTTGGACCCAAATGTAACATCATAATGAATGTAGAAAAGAGTGAAATTGTCCAGGATTTTGTGTTACTTGGCTTTATAATAAATGCCTATGGGAGCAGTAGTCCAGAGAATAAAGGCTTATTCCATTGGGTAAATCTGCTGCACAAAACTTCTTTAGAGTACTGAAAATTAGAGATGTTATTTTGAGCACTAAATTATGCGTGACTCATGCCATGGCATTTAACAATTATCTCATATAAATATGAAACTTGAGCATTAAATAAGAAAGAACAAATAATGTATTTGAATTTTGTTACCGGCAGATTGTGGAATTCACAAATACTGTTGTTGTAGGAAAAATCCAAGGTTTTCTACTCCCCAAAATGGTTCACTCTTAGAAATCTAAAAGGGTAGTTTTGTCTTGTTCCGTGAGGTCTTGATGAGTCAGTATTGACTCTGTGGCAGCTAGTATAGTTGAGTATGGATTGCTAAAAGGACAAAGCCATCTGTCGTGGAAGCCATACCGCCAGAGTGCTCCTTAGAGGCAATGATGGCCAGACTTCTTTCACATTCTTTGAAAACTTTGTTAGAAGAGACTAGGCCTTGGAGAAGAACTCATGCTTGCTAAAGTGGAGGGCAGAAAACAGGGAGTGGGGGTAGGAAAGGAAAGCAGTGAAAGATGATTGACAAAGTACCCGCAACAACAGCTGTAGGAACAACTGTGAGGGTGGCACAGGACCAGGCCGTCTTTTGTTATATTGTTCACGTGTCCCAATTGGTTACAGCTGATTAGATGACACCTAACCACAAAAGCAAATTTCTCATAAAGAACTTTTAATGGAGAGATTTCTTCAACAGCTATGTTCTTACATATCTAATTTGTTTGGCATTCTTAGATTCATTTATTTGAGTTGAGATGACTTGATGGCACTGAGTCCATGAGGGATATCAAAAATAGAACAAAAATAAAGTCTTTCGGTTTCTCTCTGTATGGTCTATATGACTCAGAAGGGACTCAATGACAACTGGGTTGATTTTAGGTCTCTCTCTGAATAATATATTACATTATGAAGTCCTCAGGAATCCAGGACCCACTTCACAATTTTTGCAAGTGATAGTATTTTAATAAAATTGACAGTTATAGCAGACATATGTATAAAATTATAAGATACTAAAACTTCATGTAAGACAGTATATTTAGGTAAATAAGTAAATGATTATATTTTATATGAAAATCTTTTTAAAAATTGGCATATCTGCATTTTTGAGAATACTTGAGGGAAGAATTATTTTAATTCTTATTGCCTTATCAGCAATGCAACAACTGAAGTCTGGAAATAATAAAGAAGAAAAAAGATAATAAAAATTGATTATTTTTAGGTAGCTGAGCATAAAACTCATGCAATGTAGAAATTTATTTATGATGATTAGTTTTTTAAAAGTTACTTATGTTCCAAAAGAAGATGTATTCAACAAAATAATAGCAAGTCTGGGAAGCAAATGTAGATGACACATATTACTGTATGAGTCTTTGAGTCCGTTCTGACTTATAGAGACCATATAAACTACAAAAAATCACTGTCCATTTATGATTTTTAATGATATTTAAATACCACACATATATGTCTTCCATATATATATAACTTTTTTAATATGCACATACAGATGCATGGTTATATGAGTCCTGGTGACATAGTGATTACATGATGAACTCCTTACAATAAAGTTGGCAAGTCAAAATATGAACAAATATATGGTCACTAATCTTGATTTTTAAAATAAATTGAACTAGTATTTCCACTTAATATCAGACTCTTTTTCAGTGCCTCCTTGTATTATTGAAGTTCTTATTACCTTAGCAGTAATACAACAACTAAAGTCTGGAAATAATAAAGAAGAAAAGAGATAAGGAAAAGAATTGGATTTATTTTTCTAGGTTGCTGAGCATAAAACTGATGTCATGTATAAAATTATTTATGATCATTAATTTAAAAAAGTTATTTATGTTCCAAGCCAAGATGTATTCAATAAAATAATAGCAAATTTTATGATATTTCATAAGATTATGCTAGTCTTCCTGTATTGATAATCCATGAGAAACTAAGGAGGCAAAATGCCATTCACACTTACCTATAAATGACCAGGATTCATTATTCATAAGTGCCAGCTGTTTTGTAGTTTTCCATTATTTTACATATTTAATTGATTATGAAATATTTGCATTGGCAAGAGACTTAGGTGTTAAGTGGTGCATTCCTTTTGCTATCAAAGTAGTGACACTGTCTATAGATAGAGGAGCTATTATTAAAAAGCATGGAAAGCACCGAAATCACTGTCTTCAACACCCCATTCTTGTGTATTTTCCCTAGAATATGGAATAAAGTACCCCAGGTTTTAGCATTTTCTGTAACTCATCATTTTTTATACAGGCAAATGGAACTTTTTGTTAGCTGTTTAAGGAGAGCAGGGCAAACTAATTATATAATGTAATTAATTCTAATTTTCTTCAAGCCATTGGCATAACCTAGGGATTAGTTTGAATTTGAAAGAAACATCAACTAACATATTTCATTGCAGATTTATTGAACCTAAGACAATTTTCTCCATAAAGATAATTTTCTATGACATCTGCTCTGAAGGAAGCATATTTTTAAGACTCTCTTTCAATGCCTCTAGTATTTCTGTACTCATTATATGTTATTTTTAAAATGATACAATTTTGTACACCAAACTATATCTTTACTACATATAAACATAAGCAAATGGTGCTCAAACAGTGAAAATCCAACTATTTTGTAAACTGCAAAAGGAAATTTATAATCTAAAGAATTAAATAGAGGCTGAGCCCCAGTTGCATAGTGGTTCAGTGTGGGACTGCGACCCACTGGGTTGGCGGTTCAAATCCAGCAGCAGCTCTCAAGGAGCAAGATTGGGGCTCACCCTCCCACCAGAGGGCAGTGATGCCAAAAAAAGAATTTAATAGAATAAGACAATATTTACTGTAAGTGTAAATTTATGTCATTGTTTCATTGAATTCTTCGAAGACAGTCATCATCATCATTATTATTATCAATAAGGAAACTAAACCTGTAGAGATCCTGGGGTGTGGGAGCAAGAGCAATGTAGCTGAAATGAATTATTAAGAGGAAGAAGTAGGGCAAGAGTGATGATGGGGCAGGAGGAAAGTAAAAGGAAACAGAGAAACAATCCAGGAAACAAATATAGGGGGAAAATGTACATGCATAGGTGTGTATATATTTAAAAACATTTATTCATAGAATAGAGGTATGGGAGCATGAGCATATATTTATATGGCAATTCACTAATGCTCATCCTTCCAGCACAAAGGCTGAAGACAAAATGAATGCATAAGCAAAAGTGGTGAAGAAAGTGGATGGTGCCTGGCTACCAGAAAATATAGCATCTGGGGTCTTAAAGGCTTGAAGCTGAACAAACGGCCATCTAACAGAGAAGCAACAAGCCCACATGGCAGAACACATCAGCCTGTAGGATCATGAACTGGGGAAGCAGACATCAGAAGACTCCAAACAAACAAAAAACATCTGTAACAAAGTAGGGTCAGAGCAGAGCCAGACCCCATGTGTTCTCAATGGGACATCCCCTCACAGAGGGGTCACGGGGAAGGGATAAGTCAAGCGAGGTGCAGTAAAGCACCGAAGAAACATTTATTATTCTTCTGGTTCCTCGAGGCTTCCTTACTCCTCAGTAAGATGACCTCTCACCCAGTGAACCGCAGACTAGAATGGAGCGTGTGCACAGGGACTGATAAGACATAAGAGTTCATGGCTCACAGAATCCAGGAGCAGGCATGCGAATAGCCATACCAGAAGTCCAGTGGGAAGAGGGGGCTGGAAGGGTAGGAAGGAGAAACTGATAGCTTTGCTGGACACATCACCACCATCACCACCTCCACTCCCCTCAGAGGGTTTTAAAACAAACCATGGGAGAAAGAAGACAGTGGTCACTGCAAGATATGAAAATAATCATAATTTATAATCTATCAAGGCACCATGAGTTTGAGGGAGGAGAAAAGAAACTGACATCAAGGGTTCAATAAAAGCGATGTAATCTTCTGGTAATGAAAATCAGCCTTCATCCTATATGTATGTATTTAAAATCTTGGCTCCACCACTTAGTATTTGAATTCAAGCTAGAAATTTGATCCCAAGATGCTCTAATTTCTGAATGTGGGAGAAAAATCACAGTACTCCTAACTTTTTATTCTTTTGTGAGTATCAAACAAGGTAATTTATATAATGCAATAAAGTTAAAAACAAAAGACTGAAATAAAAACAAATCTATGTGCTTTCATTATAACTGGTGATATCTACAGTTGTAGCAACACTCATCACAAGTTTTATTCTGAAGTGATAACTAATGAGGGTCTGAAAAGTTGCATATCAGAGAAAGTTATGCTGCTTTAGAACTTAGTGTCTAGGCAAATTATTGGTCTATGGATTATTATAAGAGCTGTAAAAGCCCCCCCAAAATTAAATATTAAAAGTAAATACATAAAAATAGTATTTGTTGGAGTGGATACTCACATTAATAAGTCTGGTGGAACCCCACAGGATCTTGATTGCTTTTTTAAATCAAAATGTAAAGTTTAATTGGATTCCTCAAACAAAAGACAATGTGTTTGATACTCAAGTTGGCATTACCTCTGTCTTGTTACTGTTGTTATTAGATGTTGTCAAGTCAGTTCTAGGAAAGAGGCCACTATCTACAACACACAGAAACACTGTCAGTCTCACAATTGTTATGTCTGAGCCTCTTCATGATCACGGCGGGTTCAAAAATAGAAGCTCTCTAGGTATGTTTTTTTTTTTAATCTTTTGTTTACTGAAAGCTATGGTTAATCAAACAGGTCTTTGATTCTATTTAAATTCTGAAAGATAATTCTTAGTACTGGCAAAAGAAGAGTTCACTTTCTCTTCAGGTCCCTGATTTCACATCATCAATTATTATTCACCCTGTGTGTTTCAAACAGTGGTTAAGACACTAAGGATGCAAGACATGTCTTACCTTTAATATTCTCACAATCAATAGGAAGACCCAAGGTCATATATAATTGTATTTTATCTGCATACGAGAAACACAATGCAATACTATGCAGTTCATAATGCGATAGTGCTTACAAAACCTTTGAAACAAGGTGATCACCTTGAGAATAAATGGTGATTCCAATTATAACATTGTATCCTACACACATGACTACTCAACTTTGTGATGCTCCAGAAGACAGAAATGAAGATAATAGAGTAGAATGAATGTTTTCTTTCAATGGGCTTTTAGATAACTTATATTTGGAGTATATAGAAGTTCATATCTGTCAATGAATTCAAACAGATACATATTTAGCACCCTAAATCTTTATATATGGAGTTATTTAATGTGACCATTTCATGTTTCAAAAAATACACCAGTTGCTAAATGTAACCAACAGTTACTAAGTACCTCAGATTTTAAAGTGTAGCATTGCTATGTATGTTGTCTTGGATGCTGTTGGGTTTATCCTGATTCATAGAGACCCTCTACAAATATATTTAAATATCCCAGGACTGTTTCTAAATAGTAACAGTAATCTATCAATAACAATATTGTGGACTGTGACTTTGGAAGAACTGGTCAGTATGGTATGCACCATCAACTCATTTAAAGTTATTAAAGAGGGCAATGTATTCAAGGAAACCTATCAGACAGACAAGTGTGTCTTACTCTGTGTGAAAGCATGAAAATACTGTGAAGGTCAGATGGTTCTTAGCTTACAATAATAGCATGGCATCTAATGTCATAAGAAACTTTTATTATAGTGGCACAATAAAAATACTCATATAAGTTAAAAGGAAACATGTCAAGAATTTTCTTTGAATCTATTTCAAAATGTCTACCAGGAAATGAAAAATAACCCTTTGGATCATAGGTACTCTATGTAGCAATTCATAAAGATCTCGAGAAGTTAAGGTTGGAGTTGTGATATCCTACAAGGTGAAGAGACACTTCTGGCATTTAAAGAATTACATGTGCAGTATGGTAATAAACAGGGATGGGTCAAAGATCAAGCTTTCTTCTGTGAAGATTTAAAATCTAAAAACACAACGGTGCAGTTCTAGTTTGCCCTAGAGTAGCTACATGGTAGAATCGATGACATAGCAGTGAGTTTTCCTTGTTTGAAGAAGGCATGTGAATTGAGAGGCGCCATTGTTGTTCACATTGTTTTAGGTGCCATCAAGGTAGTTCCAACTTGTAGCCATGCTATGCACAAAACATTGCCCATTCCTGTGCCTTCATCACTGCTGTTGTGAGGTTGGAGCTCATCGGTGAAGACACCGTGTCAATATATCTCCTTAAGGGTCTTCTTCTGCTCTGCTGTTCCTCTACTCTGCCACATAGGATCCCCACTTCCAAAAAATGATCTTTTCTGGTAACTTGTCCAAAGTACATTGGACAAAGTCTTGTCATCTTTGGTTCTAGGGAGCATTTGACTCGTACTTCATCCAAGAAAACTGGGTTGGATTTTACTGCAGTCGGTGCTGTTTTCAATACTCTTTACTACCACCATAATTTCAATGTATCAATTCTTCTTCAGTGTGGCTTATTTAGTGACCAAGGTTCATACCTATAGGAGGGGAGTGATAAATCCTTGCATGTGACCTTACTGCCTTAGTCCTTGATGTGATTGTCTTGCTTTCCATCACTTTAAAGGGGTCATCTGCCTTACATTTTTCCAATGCACACCTCATTTAATTTCCTGTAGCGTTGCTTGCATGAGCATAGATTGCAGAGCCAAGCAAGAATAAATCCATTACCACTTCGATCTTTTCTCTTTTCCTTTATTATGATAGTATCTATGGTTCATTTCTAAGATTTTGACTTTCTTTATGTTGAGTGTGAGTTGAGTTTCTTTATGTTTAGTGTGAGTTGTAAAAGTTCATCAGCAAATCCTTCATTAATGTTGTATCTTCTTCCTGTAGCAAGTTGTAAATAAACTTTTATCCAAATCTGATAACATGTTTTTCAGTCCAGCTTCTTGGATTATTTGCTCATCATACATATTGAATAAGTATGGTGAAAGATACAAGCCTGACTCTCCCAGTACAGAGTTTAAACCACGCCCCTTTTCTGTTCTCATGATTGCCTCTTGGTCCCTGTACAGGTTTTGCAGAAGCACAATGTAGTATTCTGGAGTTACTATTTCTCTCTATGCTTACTAGTTTTTTTATGATCCATATGATCCCCTGCATACTCAATGCAACAAAAGTAGACACCTTTTACATATTCTCCACTTTCAGCCAAGAACCACATGATGAGAAAAATAATACCATAGTTCTACATCATCTTCTGAATCCAGTTTACATTCCTGTAGCTCTCTGTTATTACACTGCTATATGATACACTGCTATATTCAAAAAGTACAGCGTGTGATACTAAGGATATTGTTAAATAATTTATTAATTCTGTTGTGTCACCTTTCTTTAGAATAGGTGTAAATATGAATCTCTTAAAGTAGATTGGCCATATAACTGTATTCTGACAAAAATTTCTTGTACATGAATGTGAGTGTGATAGGTAGGTTTGTTGTGACAACATGGCCAAAGAAAACATGTGAGATCTGTTGAAGAGCAGAGGTATAAATGGCTTGGTGAACCTCGCCTTTGTCTCTTGCTCATGGATCTTTGGACCAGTCAGCTGCCTTGTTTCTCCTATGCCTGGATCTGCAAGCTACACTACCCATTGAACACCTAATCTGTGGACTGTCTCACTGTGAGTCGAGGTTCCTTGAAGTCTTCTGTCACCACACTCGTGTAATATACATCTCTTGAGCTGGGGACTGCCAGACCCTGTCATCTGGCTGACTATTGGTGACCTGCCTTGTTGTTTGCTGCCTTGCTGTTGTGGCCAGATAGCCCGAATTGCTCTACAGAGGACTGACTACCCGGTAGCCCTGAAGACTCAAAGGACTGCCAGTGTACTAACTGTCTCATGGAAGTGAGTTGAACCAAGCCATTGGTATTGCTTTCTAGATTAGCTAACTGTTTATTGCTTATGTTAGATATCTTTCTATCTATATGAATATATAGAGAGAATTACTAGTGTCCTGGTTTTGTTTCTCTAGAGAACCCTGTCTAACACACTGAGTATGTCCTGTGCTTCATCAGTTTATTGCAACATATCAATTCGTAATTCCATCAATTCCTGAAGCTTTGGTTTTGGGTGATAACGCATTCAATGCCCTTTGGATTTCTTCCTCTAGTACCATGGGCTCTCAAACATATGCTCCCTCTTGAAATCATTGAATGTTGATCAATTTTGGTAGAATTCTTTTGGTACAATGCTTTCCATCTGTATGGAGCCCTGGGGGCCTAATGGTTCTATATGGAGATATTAACTGCAACATCAGCCATTCAAAGTCAACAGCACTTAACAGAAGAAAGATGAGCCTTTCTCTCCCCATAAAGATTTAGGGTCTCAGAAATTCACAGGGACACTTTTACCCGGTCCAATAGGATCACTGTGAGTTGGAATTGATTTGAGGGCCAGCAAGGTTCTTTTTTAGCTTATTTCATCTGCAAAGATGGTGAAAGAGAGAGAGGAGCAAGTCTCCAAATAAAATATCAAAGCGTACTGTCAGATATGAACTCAAGAATTTTATGACTAAGAGAGTACAATGTTCTCTGAGTTTTTAAAAATCATTTCTGTTCACTATGTTTTGTTTTTCTGTGAAGAGCTATGAATGTGTCTCCATTTACTAGTAAATAGGGGACATGGAGTAGAGAATATAAGGTGCAGAAAGAAACAAATTATGACCAATTCCCCCACTGCCAGCATCCCATTCTTAAGCCAGTCCATATTTATAAAGGGGATACAATTTACATTTGAATAAAACCTTAGTTTATCCTTACAGAAAATCAGTGTCAACTTTGATTAATGAAAATGAGATAATTTGTATGCTTACAAAGACCTTGTTTGAAATACCATCTATATGCAGGAAAATAGGCCACCAAAGGTTGGGAGGGACAAATAGAAAAATTTAGTCTATTCACTACAACTTTATACCGAAATATGTGCATACAAATATTTGGAACACTTTTTTTTTCTTTTTTTCTTTTGTGAGCATCACTGCTCTCCGGTGGTGGGAGGAGGAGGCCCAGCCCCACTGATGGAATTGAACCTCCATCCCAGTGGGCTGCAGTCCCGCGCACAACCACTACGCCACCGGGGCTCAGGCCTGGAACACTTTTTAAATGCTCTGGAAGGGAAATATGGGGATCTGATACTGGGGGCCTAAGTGGAGGGAGGATTTTTGAGAGTGATGATGGTAACAGGTGTGCAAATGTGGCCTGCATACACTTGATGTATGTATGGATCATGATGGGAATTGTATGAGCACCAATAAAATGAGTCATTATAAAAAAGGAGGGTAAGGGGAGCTTATATCAAGGACTCAAGTGGAAAATATTTGGAAATGAATATGGCAGCATGTGTGTACCAATATGCTTGATACACATGATGTATTGGATGTTATGAGAGCTGTAAGAGACCCCGAATAAAATCATTGAAAAAATGCTCATAAATTGACATCATGGATAATAAAATAAGTACATTTTCTTCTTTATAAAATTATCTAACTGTTCTGCCTGTGGAATTAGTTTGTTTTCTCTATGATCACCATCAACAGAGAACTAAACTGCTAGGTGGATGCCTCAAATTAGTTGAGGAGGGGGAGAAGTGACTTCATTTCTGTGACATTAAAATGAAAATATTAATATTTCATCAAATGACTGAGATAACTTAGTCATCTACAGAGAATTTAGAAAATATGGATTTTTGTCAGCATTTTCACTTTTTAATAGTCAAACCCAGTATAACTTTATTTCTCTGATTAAAAAATATATGAGATCAGAAACTTTCAGAAATAGACAAAGACTGTTAAGTGATCTATCATTCTGTCGTTCAGCCACTTTACATCAAGCAATATAATTTAATTTATTCTGGGGAAGAGCTTCCATTTTAATTGATGCAATTTTAGCAGAATTCCATTTCTATGAAGTAAAAATAATGCAATTTAGAAAGATTTTCATTATACACTAAGTTTAGCTTTATGTGCTTTATCTTGGATTAAAAGGGAAATAAAGCTATGGCTGCTCTTTGTTATATTATGTTTTAAAAGTAGTGGAATGGTTTCCATTCTTTATTAGTACATATAAATAAATAAATTGACACAACAGAAATGCTACTTGACCCTGAATAATATTTAAAAACAAACTCTTTTGCTGTTGTTGCTTTCCTTTTAACCTTTGAATTAAATTTATGTTTCTTTGATATCTCAGAGTAATGTTGCCATATGAATGATGATGGTACATATATTTTCACTGAAAAAGAGTAAAATTTTGCATTCACAAGTAGCTGAAAGTGTACACAGGTGTAACAAATGGACCTACTACATCCAAATCAAATTTTAGAAGTTCCATATTTCCCATTGTAAGTCTCTCACTGTACACAGTGGATTCATACACACACGTGAAGAAACACATTCACGTGATTCTTTTCCATGGATGTTGCCAATATACTGAGAAAAGAGCAATCTATGAGGATAAGAAAGCTGTTGTCCTGGATCTTTGTCTGTGTGTGCTGTCTTCCTGCTTAGAGAGCTGCCTGCCTCCTCTAACCATGGTTGTACATACACCTTCTGGAAATAAAGCTACCTACTAAAAATAAAAGTGATCTAAACACCCTTGGTATGACATTCAGAAACCAGAAAAACAGATCAATGCTACTGAATCAATTTAAAATTAAAATTAAATTAATACAAAGGAGTGTGTGATCTATGGGAAATAAGGCTTTCTATGTTTATGGACATGATCATACTGTTGTACTTTGCTTTTATTAAAATATATGGCATTTCTATCTCTATATAAGCCATGTTTCTTTGTTTCTCTATTGATCTGTATAAGCATTTTTCCTCACATTACTTCATTCACATTATTTCATCACTATGACAGCATACAAGAGCATCTAAGAAATTCAAGTTTAGAAATGAGCATCTACATATTATCTTTGACAAAGGCATGGCAAAATGACTTATCTAGCTTTTGCTAAGTTCTTCTGCAATGTATATTCAAATATCTCTTGTAATTTATTTTCTTTAATTAACCACAAACTCTATGTTCTTATTTATCTCATTGATATTTTGTTCAAAATGATAATTCTAATAGAGAATAATAATTTTATACTAGTATTACTATGGATACTTAGGCTGATTTAGCAATGACAATTTATCCTAAAAGCTCAGAAGAAGTTTTGAGGTTCTCAGAACTAGAATTAAAATCATAAAGAACAAAATGTCATCTCTTAAACAATGAGTCATCACTCAGATATAATTTTCCATCAAGCAATTAGTAATTTCTATTATATAGTAGGTCTTGCCAACATTTTTTAATGCCAGAAAAAGATTGCAATTGAATTACAGAAATATCTGTCTTTAGTACAAGATATTTCAACAGCAGAATCCTAGTCTCAACACATATCATGAGCAGCCAGCTCAGCGGATACAGATAATTATCACTATTTCTTTCAAATAATGAATACTAAATAGACTATTTTTTTCTGTGGTAAGGTCTGAAAGTGTACGTTTGATATGAAAAAGGGACCAGTGAAAGTAAAATGAAACTGCCTCTTTCTATGTTGCTAAAGCCAACATGGAAACTTTCCTCTCATGGTGTTTAACTGTTTGGGGACTGTGTTGTCTTAAGTGATTGAATTATTACTACAGATGATTCAAGACTAATTTAGTCTTATTAATTCAAAATAGATCTCATTTAAACAAAATTTAATCTTTCAATTAATCTTTTTGTATGGAATAGTGAGATGCAACTCTCTAACGGAAAACTACTGGAGATGACCTTTCTCTGTACAGGACACAGTGATAGGTTCAGATATGTTCTCCTATGAGTCCTGTAGAGAGCCCCATGGTGGAGTAGCTACAGGTCAGGCTACTAACTTCAAAGTTAGCAGTTTGAAACCAGCGGCCTTTCCTTGGGAAAAGGCAAGACTTTCTACTCCCATAATCAGTGACAGCCTGAGAAGTCTACTGAAGCAGTTCTACCTTGTCCTATAGGATTGTGATGAGTTTGGCATCAATTCATTGGCAGTAAATTCAGTTTAGGGATACAAGTGACTAAATAGTTTTACAAATATGAAGAAAGGGTGGCCAAGATATGGTGGTGAAGTTCTACTATGCAATTAGGAAATAAAGAATACATGACTATTCTTAGTTTAAACTTGAAATGGTCAAGGCATAGGAATCCCAGTGGCCTTATGATGCACAGTCTAATTACTGTCAGAAGTCATCACAATGAAAGGTTTGTAGGAGCTTGTTTTCTATCAAAGGGCATTTTTATACACATGGTTATATATTAATATATAGATGTATCATGTAAGTGATTGGTTTTTCCTCAATGACATAGTAAAGTTACTGAATATACAATAAAGATTTATACTATTTAGTAACAATATATTTTGACTTATCCTCAACATAACTTACCTCCTCTGACTTCTCTATTGCCAAGAAGCAGGGGTCAGACATGCCTTATTTGGGGGGGGGAGGTTGGAATCAGACATGCCTTTATGCTGTCTCCTTTTCAATCAATTCTGACAACATGTTCCACCTTCATAGCAATGTTCTTATAAACTGGGTTTGATAATTCCTAATAATAGCCACACAGAACTCATACGCAACATCCACAATTATGGGACTATGTATTAGGGAATTTAATAGGTCATGAAAATTCAGAATCAAGAAGCACTAAGAATATAGTCATTGATCCATTTTCCTGAGTCAGTAACTGAGATTCCTTCTTATCCTCAGCCTTTCAGTCACATGGTCCCATAGCTTCTTTCTCTGTAGGCCAAGAAACCCACTGTCCCAGAGCCTCAGTGGCATCATTTCTCTTGCAGGGTCCTATAATATCTATATCAGAACCTCTGGTACCCTTGGTGTCAACTGCTTCCCCTTCAGGCAAATATTTTGACATGTTCTCCCCATAGTCCTAGGCTTTATTTCTGTGTCCAAGAAATATCTTAGTCTTAGAAAAAGGACTTTGATGCAATATTGGGATTTCTTGTCTTTTATCAGACTATACCACAAGGAAAAGAAAGAACATGACTAGGTTCAAACCCTCTGCTAATATCAAGTCTCAAGTCCACCCTAATCCTGTCCAAAGCATCCCAACCCAGTGCAGTTTAAAGTCATAAGTCCAATATTGGCCCATATGTCCTATACCAGTCTATAATGTCTGCTTCCAACTCACAAAGTCACAGGCCAGTGGGTGCAGAATCCCGGTGCTGGCAGGGGTCTCCACATGGCTCCTCGCTTCCAGGGCTCAGGGTCTGTGAACAGCTTTCAGGGGTGGCAGAAACAGCTCATTGCCGGCAGGGGTCTCCACGTGGCTTCTCCAGCTTGAGAGGTCTGGTACCATCAGGGCAAAGCTGTGTGTATTCTCCTCTGGCTCCTTCAGCTTCTGGCATGCTGTCATTTTGTCTTGTCCGTAGTTCTTTGTCTCTGAAACTAACTCCCAACAACTGTGGAGATAGTTTCTCATCTCCAAGAGGGAAATATGGTGAGATTTCCCAGAAGTCTCAGGAGAAAGCCATGCCCACATGGAAGCCTCATTGGCTACTCAATGGCTATCTCTAGATCAACAGGATAGACTCCACCCCTACATCTCAATAATGAAATTAACATAAGCACATGACTGCCACAGGTATAGTGACTCGGTATATTCTTTCCATCTTTTTTAGATGCTCCCTGCATCACTAAATATTTTGCCCATAGAATAATTCAACACTGTGTCACAAGTTTTCTGGAGTATTTTTCAGTGTAAAATATGTTAAGCACAGTCTTCCTTTCTGGTTTTCCAATTCCAGGCCGTTGCTCATCCCATTAAATTGCTTTGTCTCATCTTCTTGGACGTCCCTTTGACATTTGATAGTCTGTTCCTTGACTTCATCATTTCTTCCATTTGTCTTAGCGACTCTACAATTAAGAAAAAGTTTTAGATATCTTCTAACATCCACTTTGATTTCACTTTAGTTTCCTGTCTTTTCAATGATCTTTGGTTTCATTTCAATCATCAAGACTATAGTTTCTAACTTCTATGTCTTCCTCTTTATTTTCAACTTTTGCATCCAAATCACCAATAATTATCATTGACCAGTTTCAGACTTTAGACATTGGTAGAACTCTAAAATTTCTTCATCAATAACTTTTCAAAATCACAAATTTGAATCATAGCTGGGTTGAATAGATTTTCTTGAGTAACAATAAATATGATTTTATCACAGATAGTATTGTAGTTTAAGATAAACTTTGAAATGCCATTTTTGAGTGTGAATGTAACCCCATTTCTCTGGATTTTGTCATTCCTAGCATAGGAAGCAGCATGATTCATTGTTTGAAAATGGCCCATACTGCTCACTAAGCGGATATTGAACTTTATGTGTTGCATTTCATTTTTGAAGACATATATTTATTTTATATTCATGCTTTGTGCATTCCATTATATGATTATTAATTGGTGATCACAGCTGCTACTTCGCATTTGGAATTATGTCCCATCAGTTAAAGAAGACCCTTTACCCCCACTGCCTTTACCCCATTCAAGTCACCAGGCAGTCTCTTCTTGGGAAAAGGAGCTCCTGCTCAGTTACATTTCAAGTGCCTTCGCTCCCCAAAGTCCCATCCTCTGTCACCATATCTGACAACGTTCTGCTTCCATTCACTAGGCTTTTAGGATCAGACCAGGTTTGGGTGTGTTCGTATGGTGTTCATATGCCTATGTCCAAATAGCATATTTCACAAAACTGAATACACAAATTCATTGGCCATTGAGCTAGTGCTGACTCAAGGTGAGTCCGCAGGACAGGGTAGAATCGCTGGGGGTTCTAAGATAATTGCACCTTAATGGAGTCAAAAGCCTTCTCTTTTTCCTGAAAAGAGCTTTGTAGTTTAGAACTTCTGACCTTGCAGTTAATACCCAGTGGGTAATCACTGGGCCTCCAGGACCATGAAGGTTAAGTTATATGTTTATATACACATTATATAAGAAACTGAAACAAAATGAAGTGCGTCATAATTTGTGGCGGTCATAAACCTATGTCAATTTCATGATTGAGATAGAAGTGTGGAGTCTAGCCTGTCAATCTGGAGATAATTGAGTAGCCAATGAGGCTCTGTGTGGCTATTACTTTCTCCTGAGAATTCTGGGAAGACTCATGGTATTTCCCCCGTGGAGATAAGAGACCATTTTCCCCAGTAGTTGAGAGACACTCCATGGTCTGAGACGATAAACTACTGACAAGAGGAGATGACAGTATACCGATCAATCCTGATTCCTGGAGAATGGAGGAGCTGGAGGAGAAGCCACACAGCCTTACTTTGATGGAACCTGACCTCTGAAGCCGGAAAAGCCACAGAGCAACCCCTGCCAGTGCTGAGATGTTTCTTTCACCAGTGGATACTGCTGATGGACCCTGAGCCTAGGAAATGAAGATCCATGAAGGGACTCCAGCCAGCGCCAGGATTCTGCACCCACTGGCCTGTGACTTCATGAGTTGGAAGGATATTTTGTAGACTGGTATTGGACATATGGGCTAATATCAATCTTCTGACTTTGAATTGGACTGGTTTGGGATGCTTTCTCAATGGTTCATTCCTGTTGTATATAAACCTTTCCCTTATATCCATGTGCGAGTTCATGAATTTGTTTCTCTAGTCTACCCAGACTAACAAATAATTCATTGAAGAATATGCAAAGTAAATGCATGGCCAAATGGCATATTTCATGTAAGGTGTCACCCTGTCTGTTGTCCTATAATCCTCATATGGAAATAGATAAAGTAGTCTGGACTACTTTACCTTCTAAACAGTCAAGGAAAAATACACAGTTTATTACACCCAAAAATGTAAAAGCTACTGCTTTATCATTTTTTTCTCCATTTAAAGTGACAATAATTCTGATCTAATAGTTGGTGGAAAAATATTCGTTGATAAAAATATTTAAAAATCTCAATCAAGAGCCTACCAAACATGAACTTTTGGAGCATTTTGATGGTTATGCAATTGTGGTTATCCTACATATTAAATTTTATTTTATTCTTCCAAAATCATTATTCTCAATTTAGACACACTCACTAGTTCTGTCTTGGTATGATATAAATTTTATTAATTACTTCCTTACTCCTGATAATTGCATAAGATGGAAAGATAATTTTAGATTAATGATCTTATATAAACAAGACTTAACTTTGTTAGTGTCGGCCTTCCTTGTGATCTTCCTTTTTCTTAACGACAAGCCACCACTCATCTGCCATGTTGTGCTGTGGTGACTGTCCTATTGCCATGATTCTGGAAGCTATGCCACTGGCTAGCAAGTGTCAGGTGGGCTGCATATAATAGATAGTTTTGAAAGGATTTTCTAGCCTTACAGCCTAGGATGAAGGAAGAGGAAGTATGCCAAATACTTCATTCACACTACATTTACTGATAAAGTGCGTCCGGTTGGAAGAGACTCAAATTATGTCTTTGGAAGATTTGCTTCCACAAAGTTGAGTACATACTGATGGTATAGATAGAGCAAAGTTTTAGAAACTCATCTTCTGAAATGGCATGACTCAATATGGGAATAAGCAGCTGTAAATATCCAGCAATAATATAAGCAGCATGCACAAAAAATGCAAAATTAGAAATTATACAAAATAACACTGAATGCAAAAATATTCATACACTAACCATGAATTATTTAGAAAAATTTATTATTGGCTCATTTGAATAGAATAATAATATGCTTTACTACTCTAGATATGACAAACTAAAGAGGAACTGTGTTGCATTCATTGTAAAAAAGAGTTAAAAGCTATATTGAAATGCAATGATATCAGTGCTAGTGTAATATAATTACACCTTCAAGGAAGATCAGTTAATGAAACAATTGTTCCAAATTAGTCATCAATTATTAAAATCAATAAATTTTCAAGAAAGCTGAAGAAAATATAATGAAGTATTATGATGAAGTACCTAAAAAACTAGATGTAGAAAATCAAGGGAAGAATTCACTCAATATGTCTCAAGCTGAAATAACTAAATTAGATCATTCAAGAGTGGAAATATCAAAGTATTATAAGAATCAGAGCACAGTTAATGGAGCCTAGCAGCAGTAGTACATTTCTTTATAATATTTTACTTTATCTTCTCAAGCTGCCCTTTGAAATTTTAAGTTCAGGAATTTCAATTCATCATCTCTTCCATTTTTCCAGTGGAACCTTGATGACAAAATGATTATACATTAGGCTGCTAACCTTTGGTTGGCAATTTGAAATCACAATTAGCTCCACTGAAGCGAAATGAGGTTTCCAACTCACTTAATGACTTAGTCTCAGAAGCCCACAGGAACAGTCCCACCTTGTCCTACAGGGTCACGATATGTTGGAATTAGCTTGATGGTAGTGAATTTGACTTTGGGGATTCTAGGATTAAGAACCAGTTGAGAGTCTCATCTGATAGTCATTTTGATATTTTATTTCTTTAATGTCTTTTTAATGACCTTTTTTATATATAATGTCCTCGATGTCTTCTTATAACTCCTCTGGTCTTCTATCATTTGTGTTCAATCTGCTCTTGAGATGTTAGTGAAAGTTGGATGGGAGAGACTTCAGAGTGTATTCAAGCTCTCAGAGACTTGTTTTCCGTTTCCTAAGCATCAACCCTAACTTACACATGAGCATCCGATGGTAGGTTCCAGAATCAGTCCTTGGGTTGATGTTAGCTGCTGGTATTGAGATACCCCATCCTCTAGGCCGACAAACAGATTCAACTTGATCTCTTGTATTCCATCTTTATAATTCAATGTAAACAGTCACCTTGTGCTGATAAAAGAAGGCATTTGATGAGAACAATTATTTGAGCTAGCAAAATTCCATCATGTAATCTCCACTTTTCCCCTATGATCAAGATTATATTTGACCAAGCTCAGATAGAAGACATTGGTAAAATTCTCCAATTTCTCCCTTGCTAACTTTAGTGACTAACACACAAATTGAATAATAATTGCATTGATTGGACTTTCTTGTATAGAGGGTGAAATTAATGCCTTTTCTCTTTATTATTTCATTTCCAGCATAGTAAACCATATAATTTTTGTATTCAAAATGTCCAATACCAGCTCATTTCAGCTCACTAATGCATAGAACATAAATGTCTAGGTGTTCCATTTCATTTTAATGATTTATAATTTTCCTCGGTTAGTATTTAGTTCCAAATTCCAATCATGAATTGATATGGACAGCTGCTTCTTTTCATTTAGAATAATGCCCCAAATGGCAGGAAATAAAGGTCCCATTCATCTACTCCCAAAGACCTCTATCCATGCACATCACTATGTTTCATTGAGGAAGATAATACTTTCTCTGTCATATTTTCAATGCCTTCAGACCTGACAGAATCACCTTTTGCAGCTGTTTCTCACAATATTCTGCATCTCTTCATTATGTTTTCAGTAGCTGAACTGTTTCGATCCTATCAATCAGTGTGGCTAATTCCTCTGAAATGGGCAACCAACTCCTTCTCTGAAGTTCACTCTTAGTCTAGAAGCTCTGCTTAGATTTATTCACTATAGGTGATTTTGCTGATAATTGAAATACCAGTGACAATGCTTCCAGCATCATTGTAATACCCACACAACCACAATATAACAAACTGACATATAATAGATACAAAGACAAATTTAGAAAGCCAACTAGGAACTCCATCCTCAGCATATATAAAACTGAAAGAACTAAAGAGAAATTTTAAAAAATATTGAAAGATTCTGTAGGCAAAATGTTGACTGATGTCAGAAGCATCAAAAAAGATGGAATGAAATCACAAAATCATTTTACCAAAAAGAACTAGTCAATAATAATCTATTTCAAGTGGTAGCACAAGAGCAAGAACTAATGGTGCTGAAAGAAAAAGTACAAGCTGCATTGAAACATTAACCAAAATCAAGTCTCCAGGAAATAATGCAATATAAATTGCAATGTTTCAACAAGCTAATGAAGTCCTGGAGACACTCACTGGTCTGTAGCAGGAAATTTTAAGTTACGTGACCAACTGCTCCTCCAGTTCATCCTTACATCTACCCATTCCAAAGAAACATGACTCAACAGATGAATGCATTATTGAAGACTGCCATTTATATCACAGGTGAGTAAAATGTTGATAAATTTCAGTATATTGATAAGGAGTTTCCAAAAGTTCAGACTAGACTCAAAAGAGGGTGTGGAATAAGAAATATCATTGTTGATTTCAGATAAATCTTGACTAAAAGCAGAGAATTTCAGAAAAATGTTCATTTGTGTTTTCTTAACTATGCTAATGCATTCAACTTTTGGGGTCATAACAAACTATTAATGGCTCTTAGATTAATGGAAGTTCCAGAACATTGTATGTACTTCAAGTGGAATTTGTACATGGATCAAGAGGCAGTTTTGCAAACAGAATCAGGACCTTCCCTGAGGGGACCAGAATAAGGTGGGGACAACAGTTGATGCACTGATGACTGTATAAATCTCCTGGATGGAAGCAAACAACAGAATTGCACCTTAATGGATATAGAGGGTAGCATAAGATGTGGCAAACAAAGAAAAAAATATATAAATAGGTTGCTAGGTTGGGGGCAGAATAAAGGGGAGCTGATATAAAGGAGGTCAAGAAAAAAGTGCTTTAAAGCAGACTATGGTAGTAATTGTACGCTACCACATGACATGAATGAACTGTGGAATGCTATATATCTATAAGAGCTTCCCAAAAATGATAGAATAAAAAAAGTGTTGGTCACTTTTGTATCATGTCATCATACTTATTCCATTTATATGTTTATTAAATAATCAGAGAATCTGCATTATATTTAGAAGAATCTGGTATAAGAATCAAAGGAAGGTTTATGAACAACCTGTGCTGTGCAGATGACACACCTTCCTTGCTGAAAGTGTGAAGCACTTGAAGCACTTTCTGATGAAGTTCAAGGATTGCAGCCTTCAGTATGGATTGCAACTCAATGTAATGAAGACCAAAATCCTCACAAGGGGGCCAATCGGTAGCATCATGATCAGTGGAGACAAGATTGAAGTTCCCAAGGATTTCACGTTGCTTGGATCCACAACAAATGCTCAGGGAAGCAGCAGTCAAGAAATCGAATGAAGCACTGTCTTAGATGAATCTGCTGCACAAGATTTTTTAAATTGTCGAAATAAAGCATGGTACTTTTGGGGCAGGTGTTGTTGCTGACCTAGCCATGGTATTTCCAATTGCCTAATTTGCATTTGAACTTTGGGAAGGTTGGTAAGACTTCACATCTCTTCCTTTGCTAGTCTGATGCCAATGTTGTAACAATGAAAGGAAGATCTTTTTATTCGTCTTCACCCACCAGCAGGTCTCTACATCTCCATGTTGGATCCCAAGCACTCCTTCTATTAGTTATCAAATCCTGCTTAACTTCTGAGAGGACAGTTTACCTGTATGAATCGAAAAGTATCTAATTAAGTCACATATAATAGAAGAGCAGGCAAAAGAGGAAGTTTTGTACTCTTGTAAAAGGACACATACCTATTACTGATAGTATGAGGGAGGCAGAAAAAGGCAGCTTTAGAATAGTATACCTGTCTGAAGAGCCCTGGCTTTATGGCACTTCTTTATGATATGTCACAACAAACAACAGAATCAACATTATAATTTAAAGCCATCCCTATATTTCTGAATATTCTGTTTCATTCCCATTCTGTGTAATTAAAGGATCTAATTTGAGCCGCTTGGATGACTTTGCTTTCACACATAGATTTTGATTGGGAGAGTGCACCCAAAAATGCAAGTGATAGTTTATTAGTTAATATTTTCAGTTTTCATAGATATGTTCTTAATTTTATAACCACCCTTTTGAACTTTAAGATTAATGGATGTGTGTGCATTAGTCTATGGCAACTTTCACCCAAGTCTTAGCTTTATACATTGTAATTACAGAAACATTTCTAACTTATGTGTGCTAGGGCTTGTATGGATAAAACAGATATAGTGCATGAACATTTCTTGTCACTAAAATGTGAAAGCATAAAACTAATTTTTGAATTATGCATCAATTGTGTGTTTTAAGTTGAATGCTATTTGAAATGAGTAAGTGAGAATAGAAACATGTGACTTTCATCCATAGTTACCGAGTACTAGAAATCATAATATATTTTAAATAATGAAACACAATGCCATATTTAGCTTCACTATTATTATAAAGACATTTAGGAGATAAAATGCAGAGACTGTGGACAAACTCTTTTTACCAGTACCAGCATGCCTCTTTTTTTTTTTTGGGGGGGGAGCATCACTGCCCTCAGGTGGTGGGAGTGGGAGGCCCAGCCTTTGCTCCTTGGTGCAGGAATCAAACCTCCATCCCAGTGGGTCACAGTACCGCGCACAACCACTACACCACCGGGGCTGAGCCCTGCCAGCATGCCTCTTTTGGGTTCTCTCTCGCTAATAAATCATTTTATTCGGGAAATTTACAGCTCTTATAACAATCCATTGCTGCACAGTCCCACAATTGTCTATGTTTTCATCACTTTCAAAACTTTCTACTTGAGCCCTTGGTATCAGCTCCTCTTTTTTCCCTCCTTTGTCCTTCCACTCTTGGGAAACCTTGATAAATTACAAAATATTATTTTTTTGTAGCTCATACTATCCTGTCTCCCTTCACCCACAGTTCTGTTGCTCATCTCCCCTCAGAGGGTGGGGGCATTATATGTAAATCATTGTAATTGTTTCCCCCTTTCTTCTCTTTCTCCCCCCCCCCCCACCTTCCCTACCCTCAGGATTTCACTTCTCCCATTATTGTTATGAGGGCTTTGTCTATACTGGATTCTATGTGTTAAGAATGCCTATCTGTACCAGTGCACATAGTTTAATCTAGACAGATGTGTAAGGGAGAACTGGGGTAATGATAGTGGGGTGGAAAAAAAACATTGAAGAACTGGAGAAATGCTGGGAGTCTTGCCTGTGCTATATTGCACACTGACTGATTCATTCTTTCCTTGAGTCCCTTCTCTGAAGTGATGTCCATTTGCTTATACAGGGGCTTGGGGTCAGCACTCTGACCCTACTCTCTTGCGTCTATATAATTATATGTTTTTGCATCTTCTGATGTCTGATATTTGATCCTATCAGCACCTCATGATAATACAAGGTGGTAGGCTTCTTCCATGTGACCCTCTGTTGCTTCCACACTAGAAGGCCACTTGTTTAACTTCAAGTCTTTAAGAACACAGTGCTATATCTTCCAATAGGCAGGCAGCATCTGCTTTCTTTGCTACGTTAGTTTATGTATCCATTTTGTCTTCAGTGATTCTTTCAGGAAGATGAGCATCACAGAATGCAAGGCTTTAGAACAATATGTTCTTGCATTGAGGGACAATTTGAGAAGAAGTACAATGTCTGTCTTCTATCTGAATACATAGCATATAAGTTAGGCATTAATACTTAATTGCCTCCTCTTTCTAGCCATATTTCCATGTGGTTTTGTCTGCTTACCTAAAGTAGTCATTTTTGTTTATGAACTTTCCCATGGGTCCTAACATATGGGGTTGTAAGTTTTCAGAGATGGCAAGTATTATCTGGAACTGCTTTACTGGAAACTTCCCTTTCCTGCAAAAAAAAAATGTTACTGGGATTTGCAAAAGCAAGAGGTGGCAGTGGGGTGGGGAGTGGGGAAATGGGTCATTTAGACATAAGTATGGATCTAGAATCAATGGTTAATAGCTTGGAATAGACCTCATGGATCAATCTATAAACATTAAAATAGAGTCATTTAGATGATGCGTATAATTTCTAAACTAGGATATTAAAACCAAAGGCATGTGAGACATGAATATTATTCATGAATAAAATATATAGAATGCAGAATAAAAGACAACACATTTGATCTTACATAAAAATGTTTATCATCATTAAAAATAATCAAAACTCACTGAAATTTAAACAGAATATTTATTTTAAGTACTTATTCTATATGCATTTAGAGATGTTATGGTTACTATTTTATTTATTTATTTATGTTTTATTATTTTTTTTACTATTTGATTTTATACATAAGAAAAACCTTAAAATCAATATGTTATTTGCAATTAGTTTCATATTCAGTGTAATAATATTATAGGTACTATAATTACTGTTTTTCTATTTAAAAAAGGAGTCAAAGAAACAAAACACATTTATAACTAACTTACCAGCATGAGGCTATGGAATTACTGGGCATCTTTTTAACATATCTTTATATGACAGAATTTTGATCACGATTTACTAGTCGATTGCTAATATAGTGTAGGCAGATTGCATGGCATAAAAATAGACATAAGGCTATCATCAATCCAATTACTTAATTGATATACAGCACAACCAATCAGATGCAATCTTAGATGTCAAATGCATGCACAAACAATTGCGCTAAGTGCAGCAAGACTGTTAAACTAAGTTATCCCCAATTTTTAGACTTTGTTTCCCCCCCCCCTCTTAAATGCAGTAAAGGGTATTAAAATGAGTGGTGATATTGGACGAATGAAAAAGACAAAGATGTATCACTTTCAAATAGATTGGGAGATTTTTGACACTAGAAGTCAACATTCAGTTGAAGGCCAGAGCACACGAACAGTTCTGGAACTTCCTCGCAGAGGGAAAGTACCCAAACGTGAGAAAATGTGTGACTTCCTTGACTGCATTATTCAGCTCTACTTATGTGTCTGCCTTTTCCCACATAAAGATCATTAAACCCAAGTACTTTTCCAGCATGACTGAGGATCCTTTGGAAGTGTGCTTGAGGCTGGCTGTCAGCAGCTACTGTCCAGACTAGGCATCGCTGGTTCATTCCATTCCATGCAAGTTATCAGAGTCAGCTCAGGGCATCACAAAATATGCACATAGTTAATTGTGTTGTGTTGTGCAATATGAACTCATGCAGCTATGCAAGGTACATAGACATACATTGCACATATAAAAATTCTCAGTGCATTTATGAATAAATTTAATAAATAAACAAATATATGCTGTGTATTTTGTAGTTGGCAGGGCATTTTGACTTGATCATTTTATAAGTAGCTTGTGTGTTGAAAAAGTGTGAGCATCCCTGTAATATGATATAGTTGGGACTAGTTTGACTTGTCTAATTTCAAGCCTTTAAGACCTCAGTGCTATATCTTCTTCTTTTTTTTTTGCTATATCTTCTTATAGGCGGGCACCATCTGCTTTCTGTGCTACATTTGAAAAAAGAATCAATTCTCTACACAGCTACCTTAAGTAAAGTGATCCTCTCAAAACCTCACTGCCATCAAAGTGATTACAAAATTTGTTATCCTCACTCACAAGTGAAAGGGCTGCTTTGAGTCTTAAATGAATATCAAAGTGATTGGGATGGTCAAATATATTAATATCTATTAAGGTCGCATGCCAGTTGTAAAATTGTATTGGTTTTCATGGAATTATTTTACTATCACCCCATATATGTGCATCATTGGACTTCAACTTGAAGGATTAATTTTCATCTTATATAATTAAATTATTTATTTAATGTACAGCCAAATGGAGCACTATGCAAAAACCAATATTCTCACTAATGGATCGATAGAACACATCATGACACTTGGAAAAAACATTGAAGCTGCCAAGGATTTTATCTAGTGTGAATTACAGTCACACTCATGGCCGCAACACCCAAGAGATCCAAGGCCACTTTGCATCAGGCACAGCTGCTGCTGTGGAGGAGTAGAGAGCAAGGGGCTCACTTTGAGGCCCAAGGTATGTCTGACACAATCCACGGTACCTCGTATTCTAATGAAGCAGTTCTATTTTACTTAATTTATATATTTATTTTGCTCACATTAAATGCTCCATATTTTGTACCCTCTTCATCAGTCCCCTCTCCCTGGTCCCAGTTGGACCCTGGGCTCTTCTTAATTGTTGAATTCTGATATATCGGTGTATAAATCACATTTCTTCTTTGATTTTTTTAATTATAACAATGGTGATGTTAAATTTTTATTTTTATAAGATTTACTGTGTTTGCTATGTATAATGATCTCAAGCATTGTCCATGCCCATACTATTTAGCAGAATTATCATTTTTATTTTTGCATAAAATTCCACAGCGGGCATGTTCCCAACCTTGCTTATCCATTCTTCTGTAGTTGGGGTTTTCTTTTTTGTTACCAGTTGTTGCTATGATGGAAAACGTAGCAACAAACATAGGTGTATATATCTGTTTATGGTAAATTCTTAATGTCTTTGATACCCAGTTGATAGATTGCTAGATCAATAAATACTAGGATTTTTATTTAAGAAAATACCTTACTAATTTCCATAATGGTTGTAGAATTCTAAAGTTCCACTAGCAATGTAAACGTGTTCCTATCTCTCCACTTCCGCCCAGCATTTATTTTCTGCTTTATTGAATTTTGCCAAAAGTGTAGTGTGTGATGATATCTTATGGCTATTTTAATTGCATTTCTGCTATTGCTAATGATCAAAGGAGCAGTGAGCTCAGTAGTGGGTAAGCATTTCCCCTTGGACCCAGGACTTACGGTACTAACACCTGCTTGCCCAAACTAATGGTTCCCAACACGTACAGGCACCACAGCAGATGCCTTTGATGAATGTTCTAATTAGTCTCTTCTCCTCTCATCCCCCTGGTTTGAGCAACAATTCCTAGGTATTACTGAGTGGATTGGGAATCAAACTCAAGGCCAGCAATTTAAGGGCAATAATATTTATTTGTTTGCCAATCCTAGCCCCTGCAGAGGATACGCTGATGTGGAGTTACCTGGTTTCCCACCGCTGATCAGGTACTGCAGCTTGTATGTGGGGATAATTATGTAATTTCGTATATGGGTCAAACAAAAGCAAAAATTAACTCATGATAACACCATGTCTCAGAAGAAGCAGTAGATCTCCTTATACTTTCAGGAACAGGGGAACACAGCAGCAGAACTACACTAGACACAGACGTGGGTCGGGAGGACAGAGCCACTGATCTCTCCAAGTTGGAGATTTCAGTGATTGTTGCCAGTTACTTTAAACCATTGGAGGCAAAATTAAAGAGAGGAAGTGTGTTAGTCTGGGTAGACTAGAGAAACAAATCCATAGAAACCTTTAGGGGTATAAGAATGAGTTCTATATACAAGAGCAACTGTACATTGAGAAAGCATCCCAGTCCAGGGCAGATAAAGTTCATAAGTCCAGTATTAGCCCTTATGTCCAGTCTCAGTCTACAGAATTCTTTTCAGACTCACAAAACACATGCAATGATGCCAAATAGAGATGATCACAGGTCAGTGCATAAAAGTCAGTGGTGGTAGAAGCACCTCATTGTTGGTAGGGGTCTCTCTGTGGCTTCTCTAGGTTCAGGTTTCTAGACACATCAGGGTAGCTCCATGTGGCTTCTCCTCAGGGCCGTTTTGCAGGAAGTATGCCTTGTTAGGAATGAGTCTTTAAGTGAGTATTTTCAGTAGATAGTCTCCAAGGAAATGAACTGAGAGAGATAATGTCTCCTGCATCCAAGAAGGACTGAACACATTCCCCAGAATTCTCAGGAGGCCATGCCCACACAGAGGGGCCATTGACTATCTTCAGATTGACAGGCCAGATTCCAACCGTACACTCTTAATCCTCATATTGACACCAGATTAAGTGTTTGCCATAGGTAGGTAGCAGGCACATTCCATAATTTAAGAACTCAGATGTGCTTTAAATTAACCTGAAAACAAAATGAATGATAAATGATAAATGATGCAACTTCAAGTAGAACTACAAAAGGCAAACACCAAAGTATTAGAACTTGACAACATTGTGGAAGAAAAGGACAAATAATTGTTTTGTTTGGAATAAGAATAAAGGATACAAATATTGGTTTCAAGAAATGGTGAACTTTAATGTGAATCTCTCCAGAATTAAATAAGAAGACCGTATGTGGCCCTGGGTTCAATTCCCAGCACTTCCACCAGAATAAGAAAAAATATATATGTATGTAAGAAGATAAACTTATAAAATTGATCCTAAAATCTGAAGGTAATCTAAAAATAATTTGAGGCAGCATCAACATGTCTGATAAATACCCCAGAAGAGAAAGCAGAAATAAGAACTACTGAGAAAAGTAATTCATGAAATATTACAGGAGAATTTCCCTAGCATCATGTGAGAATATAAAATAGCTATGCAGGAAGTCCTTAGTTCCAGCCCCACAACAGAACCCAAGCAGAATTAGCCTAAAAGGAAAACACAGCAACACATAGTAATCAAACTTTCTATTATCAATGAGAAGGCATCATTTCCGAAGACTGCAGAGCAAAACCAAACAATTGTACATGAAAGCTGAATGATCAGGATAATTTCAAATTTTAAGACCAAAACCACTCAGACAAGAATGATATACTTAAAATACTGAAAGGAAAAAGTGTCAACAAGAAATCCTATATCTAGTAAACTTACCCTTCAAATATGAGAGGAAAAAAAAACATTTACAGGAATTGAGAACTTAAAGGGATTAAAAATTATGGCAATATGGTAAAAACATTATATTCAAACAATGCTCAAAGTGAAATGAAACTAAATAGAAATATGAAATCATTGACAACATTCCATGATGAAGTGAAATATAAACACATAAATAATAGCTGAGGAAAAAACAGACAATAAATATTTCAATGGAGAATAAATCAAACCATTAACAACGTACAATAAACCACTTTGAAATTGGAAAGAAAATCACAAAAAGTAAGCAAACTATAAACAAAAAATGAGATCTTCAAAAATATAAACTAGATGAAAGCCATTTAAATGAATTGTAATAAGAAGACAATAAAAAAAAAAAAAACAGGAACAGGATACAAAAAAAATCCCCAAAAGTAAAACTAAATAAAACAGTAACATAAGAATGGTATCATCAAAACCATATTTATCAATATCTATGCTAACTGTACCCTGATTTAATTCACCAGTAAAAAGACAGAATGGCTGAATGGATGAAACAACATGCATTTATAATATGCTACTTTCAAGAAACACTCTTTAAATGTAAAGATAAGCATAGCCTGAACATCAAAAGATGAGGGCAAGAGTTAAGATGGCATCCTGGGAAAATAACCTGCCTGGTGCTCCTATTGTTATTTGGAAAATTAAGAGGTCAGGGTGTCAATATTGGTAGGAGAGATGCAAGATAGTATTCAAGAGTACAGGGTCTGGTGTTTAGACCTCCCCTTTGATTTTCACGATGGAGCAATTCAAGAACTCAGTAAAACAGTCTAAGTTCACGGTCTCTTTTTGAGCACTTTGCCAAACCCTTTCCAGATCCAGTGGGATAGCATCTGTCCTGAGATCTAAGACTCACAACATGTAGTAATTAGCCAGTCTACAATCTAAAGGTGGTCATAATCACAGGCTCAAAGAGTCTCTGAGAACCTGCCACAACAGTTCACACTAGGGTTCCCCTCTCTGCTACTCTCTCACTTCTGCATCTCCCTGTCCCAGCCAGGAACAGTGACTACATCATCCCTTCCTTTCCCAGCTCTCCCCAGCTCCACTGGCCTGAAAGCAGGGTAATGATAGATAGCTCGACACTAACTGAAGAGCCCGTAAAATATGTACACATGGGAAACAGAGATCCTGGAGCTCAGCCTACAGAGCTAAGAGGGACACAGGAGGGCAGCTGGAACAGTACGGACTCAGTAAGCCCCAAGTCCACATGGCAAATCTAGTCTCTCTTCCCCTAGGAAACAAAGGTGCATACCCCTGATACCACGGTACTGTACAAGTCTCCTAAAAAATAACTTTAAAACTTTCATTTCTAGGATGTGCCCCTTTCCTTACATTGAAATGTAAGGAAGCACAAATCTTGCTCATTAAGCTAGCTTTAGCATACAAATCAGAAGCTCCAACACAGATGAAAGGTGCAGCCCAAGTCCAAAACTGGTTCTACCAATTTGGGACTTGACAGTCTGAAAAACTGTTAAAAGACCATACAACAGCAAGTCAGCAAAACAAGCCTTCCACTAGTAAGTCATTGCTATCCTCCACCCAACTAGACTATTAGAATAGACCCATGCCCCCACCCCCACTTGACCACCTCCAACGTCTCCATCTCGTCTGACATGATTCAACAAAAGTAAGTTCTCTAAAAATAACTCATTCAATGACAAAAATAAGACTCTTGTGGTATTACCAGACACCAAAACATCCCCCTAGCTGAAATCTCACCCCTTCTTCAATATCCTACAGGACCACAAGGTAGTAAAACGTCATACCACCAAACACTGTCCCTACATAATACACAGAGTTAACAAGGAAGTATGATGGATCCATGATTCTCCTTCTTTACCCTAACCAAGATAATCTCTTCACATCTGCAACACACAACCTTATTTAAACTCACCAAATAAAATCACAGATTTCTACGGAGAGAACCAGCCTCCAGGGAGATGGAGACACAGTTTGAACTCCTGGCATTGTTAGCTCCCGATAGTTGTTAGAACTAATCTAGCTTCATAGAAAGAAAACACTGCCCTTCTTTCCTCACCAAAGGAATTGGGACTTATCATGTCAGAAACATTCTGTGATCTTCCTCACCCCTGACAAGGTAGCCAGTGAACACAGGCTCCTGATCCTGACCACCTCCTGAAAAGAAGCCCTACCTCACAGGGACACACATAATAATAGCCTATATCTACCTTGGGATTGTAAGTGAGAGGATTCTTCAAAGGTTTGCAGCAACTTAATATAAAAGAGTCTTTTGCTATAAAAATAAATAATTAAATGTCTACACGTTCTCTCTCACAAATTACCACGTCAATAAGGGAATTCTGTAGACTTAACATACCAATCACACACCCAAGCAAAACAACATCTAGTATCAACTTCCTACAGCATAAAAATACTTATTTCCACCAACTTATCAGCAAAATATGTGTCCCCCTCAACTCTGTGCATGTTCATCCCCATGGACACAAGTCTACTTGCACATGATCAGTCTGTGAGTGCCACCTTTTTGCTGATGACAGACATGGTGCTATTGCTAGTGACCAGAGCTTGAAACCAGTCTATATCCAAGTCCCTTAGGTGTTCCCTCCCCCACTAAGATCTGTGAGTTCCAAGCCATACTGCATGCAATCAGCCTACCCAGCAACATCCTTAATTCTCAAGATTACCTCATTCACCCTGCCTGAAAGAGCCACCTACGTCACCCTGCAAATAGATTGGTCTGGATGTCTAGGGATGTAAGTTGTAGCTAAAATATGCAGGGCACTGTGTCCCAGGTAGTCCATAGAATCATCCCTACTAGCATCTGAGAAAGAAATCATAGAGCTCCTTCACTTCAAGGAAAATGGTTCTGAGCTTCACCAAAACACCGCACAGACAACAATCCACATCAGCTGACACCACAAAAAAGCAAGGGAAACAAAACACAATGTGTGAAGAAAACCTGAACTAGCAACATACATAGAACAGGGAAAAAAACTCTTCAGTATGATGCTTAGAGTCTAAAGGATGTGTAGAAATTAATAGAAATAAAGGATTAGAACATAAAGAGCATAGAGTCTGCTTAGTTAAGAGAATTACAGGTGTTAAGTAAATGCAGCAGAAATAAAATAGATAGTAAAAGACCTTACCACTAGGCTGGAATAAGTCAAGAAGCATATCAGCAACCTTAATGAGAGTCCATAGAATTCAACAAACATGAATGACAATCAAACAAGTTAATTAAAAAAGATGAAGCTCACCTGAAAACAATGAGCCACGTTATGAAGAGAAACAATATTCAAATAAGTGAAAATCAGCAATGGAAAAATCAACAGCCAAAATGGCAAGGGAAATGCTGGAAGAAACTTCCCCAATTTAATGAAGGAGGATCAAAGAGCAATTCAAGAAGCAGAAAGGAAATCAATTAAACTGAACAACAAAAACACAGTAAAGCATATCATAGTCATATTCAACTTTGAAAAAAAGGAGAGAATTATTAGCGCAGCTAAAGACAAAAAGGAAGTCACCTAAAAGGGCAATCACTTAATAACATGCTCAGATTTATTAGCAGAAACCTTGAAGAAGGGTAGGAATAGCATCTTTCCAAATGTTGAAGGAGAATAACAGTAACTCGAGAATTTTCTATCCTGCCAAATATTCCATCAAAATAAATGAGGAGGTAAGGGCTTTCCCAGATCGGGAAAATTTTACAGAATACATTCTTTAAAAAGCATTAACATGTTCCTTTTGAACTTATGTTGTTCAGAAGACCAACATTAACAGAACAAAACCATGAGACCACCACATATTAACACTATTCAGATATTTGAGCAATGAAAGCAAGGTCCACAACATCTTTGAAACAGTGTTGAAGAGAAGCAAGAATGATTACTCAGACACCTACATAATACACTGATAAGGAGGGAGGAAAATGTCTAAAACAAAAGGTGTGAGATGACAGCAACTAAGCCGCAGATGGATGTAATAACTCTTAATATCAATGGTCTGAATAGCATCATCAAGAAACAAAGGTTAGCAGACTGGATTAGGAAACAAAATCCAGCAATCTTTTGTGTGCAAGACATACATTGGAAACTCAGAGACAAAAACAGGTTGAGGGTCAAAGCTTGCCTCCAGATATATCAAGCTAATGGCATTCTAAACAGAGCAGGATTCACTGTTCTAGACTCTAGAAAATCTGAACCCAAGAGATAACTATGGGTATTGTGTAATTCTTAAGGGATCAAAAGACCAAGAGCCAAGGAGCATGAAACCTAAATACCCAACAAGAGAGCCAATTAATAAGTTAATCAAATCATTCAGAAGATGAAAAAAGGAAACATGAGATCCGCAATCATAGTAGGAGATTTCAACACACTGTTCTCCAAGAGGGATAGATCAGTGGGAAAGAAGGTTAACAAGGAGACTACAGAACGAAATTATATAATACTCAACTTGTCCTAATGAACATATTCAGAGCTCTCCATTCAACTGCAAAAAATTTACATTCTTATAGAGATCACATGGTATGTAGTCAAAAATAAGTTACCTGTGGGGACACAACTCAAGTTTGAGCAAATTTAAACAAATAAAGATCAATAAGACTTCCTTCTCTTATCATTACATCAAAAAGGAACCATGAAAGATAAGGGGATTGGACCACTGGACCATAACCAGGACTAAGTGCTATTTAACAGAAGGGTACTCATCTACTCTGGGTCTGGACAACAGTTAGACTTGGCCCAAATTAAGGTCTCTCTCTCTCTCTCTCTCTCTCTCTCTCTCTCTCTCTCTTTCTCTCCTTCACTAACTTCCAAGCAAACAGCAACCAAACTGATGTTTCCAGTGTGGGGATGGGCTTAGTAGAGGGAAAAGAGGGAGGAGGGAAAAGAGAGGCAAATAATGATGGACAGGGGAATAACAAGGGATCTAAAATGAATGGTGAGAAGAGAGTACTGAACCTGGTATCGTTTGATCCACTGAAATATGTCTGAGAAGAATTAATGAGAGGTGAACATGATAGTGGGACATGAGGAAAGAAAAGGAAAAATAAGAAGTATTAACTATATATAGAGGTATTAATAGACATGTAGATATGTACATATGTAAATATATAAATATAGGTGTGTGTATGTGTGTATCAGACCCTTTGGGGTCTGCTTAGATCTCACATGAGTACACGAATAGTTTTTTTTTTTCTAATAATGTGGCATTGTATGATGCTCACTTTCCCTACGTAATTGCTCAAGGCAAAACAAGTCTGTGGTAGTTATATAAGTCATCATTTTGAGAGAATTATAAGTGAAGCAGTGGAGTATAGATTGTCAATCATTGTGTAGTCAATGAGGCCTCTGTGTGGACTTCACCATATCCTGAGGATTCTGGGAATTCCTGTATTTACTCCTTGGAGGCAGGAGACACACTCTCTCTCCCTTGATTTACTACCTGAGAGACAGACAAGACAAATGACTCTATTAAAAAGATGCATGGCACTATGCTGATCAACCCCATTCCTTGGGAAATGGATAAGCACAACACCATTGGATCCTCAAGATCTCCCACCAACTGACCTGTGATCTTTCTGCATTTAGCTTCGTTGCATGTGTTTTGTTCATCAGAAGGGGACTTTAAAGATTGGTATCAGACATATGAGCTAATATATGACTTATGGATTGGATCTGACTGGACTGGGATATTTCTCAATATTCAATTGATCTTGTATATAAACTTCTTTCTTGTGCACATATGCATGTCTATTAATTTGTTTCTCTAGTCCTTCCAGACTAATACAGGCTTCATGAGTAAATTTGGTGAGGAAAACTGATGATGCAAGCTCTTAAAAAACCTGGCGGGCTGAGCCCAGATGGCGTAAGTAGTTGAGTGTGGGACTGCAGCCTGCAGGCTTCGCTGTTCAAGTCCAGCGACGGCTCTCAGGAGCAGCGCCGGGTAGCTCCCACGACCACCAGAGGGCAGTGATGTCAAAAAAAATTATGGCATCTGGATTCTGAAAGGTCTGACATTAAAAAAGTGACCATCTAGCAGGAAGCAACAAAGCCCACATGAAAGAAACACACTAGCCTTTGTGATCTTGGGGTGTCAATGGGAATAGTTTCACAAATTCAAAAACAAGCAATCAGATTAAGGTGAAGGAGCATCGACTAATTGGAGACTCCAAACCCACCTGTAAGATAATTGGACATCCTCTCACAATAGATGCCATTAGGATTGTGATAGAATGTGGGGAGAAAGGGGAAACCACAAGGTTCAAGATACGACCCCCTCCTGGGGTGATGAATAATGGAAAAATGACTGAGTGGTGAGGGAGGGTGATGCAAGATATGAAAATAACACTCTATAACTTATCAAGGGTTCATGAGGGAGGGAAGATAAATGAGCAGCTGATAATGGGCTCAAGTGGGAAGAGAATGCTTTGAATGTGATAAGATATGCAAGAGCCCCAATATAAGTATTTAATAATGATAAAATATATTAATACAAAAATAAAAGTGTTGATGTACAAGAACAATTGAATATTGAGAAGACATTACAGTCCATAAGTCTAGTATTAACCTATATTTCTGATACCCACCTAAAAAAGTCCTCTTCAGACTCACAAAATATATACAATGACAGGGAGATCACAGGTCAGTGGGTGGGAAGTCTTGTGAATCCAGTGTTGTGGCAAGCATTTCAGTAGTGTCAGAGGTTGTCACATGGCTTAATCAGGGTAGTTCCATGTGGAATCTCCCAGGGAGTCAGTCTTGTCAGTAGAGAGTCTCCAGGGGAGTGAGCAGGGAGTCTGTCTCTCGTCTACAAGCAAGAAAATACAGGATTTCCCAGAATTACTAGGAGAAGAACACGCCCACACTGAGGCTCTTTGTCTATGTCCTGAATGACAGACTAGACTCCACCCCTTCACTCTTAATCCTCTCAAGTCCAAAGCAATGTCACCAAATTATGTAATTTACAACCATCATCTAGCATATTCACATCAAATATGTGAGGATGGTTTGATATTTTAATAAATCAATGTAATTTATCACATAAACAAAATAATGGAGAATTATACGATTATATCAATGAATGCAGGGAAAGCATTTGATAAAATTCAGCTTCCATCCCTGAACACAGCAAGTAGAGAAAGGGCATTTCATATACAATAAAAGTTATGTATGTGAAACCAGTATTTTGAATCTCACTTAAATGAGAGAAATTGGAATAATTCCCTCTTTCAATGGGAACTAGGCAAGATTTCCCTTTATCACAATTTTAATTAAAAGTATGGATTCTTTAGCTAAAGCCATAAGATATCAATAAGAAATTAGAGGTATTAACATAGATACAGAAGAACTAAAAGTACCTGTACTTGCAGACAGCATAATCCTATATATAGAAGACCACAGAGATTCAATCAAACAACTGCTCAAACTCATAGAAAAATTTGGTAATCTGTCATGCTAAAAGATCAGCAGATAGAAAGCAGTCAGATTCTTATCTATTAAGCTTGATGATTTATCACTTATCTGACAGTTTGTCGAACTATATGGCTTGTCTGCTGTGATGCTGGAAGATATGTTGCTTGGATTTCAAATGCTAGAAATGATTGCAGCAGCACAATGACAGTGAAGTGTGAGAAGTTCAGGATGCTTTCAAAAGAGGACATGATACAAAGGATATCCTTGCTGGCATCGAATGAATCATGGATGAAAGTAGAGAATATCAGAAAGATGTTTATTTTTGTTTTATTGACAATGCAAGGCATACCCCTATGTGGACCGTAATAAACTATGGATATACTTAAGAAGAATGAAAATTCCAGAACACTAAATTGTACTCTTTCAGAACTTTTATATGGATCAAGAGGCAGTTGTGCAAACAAAACAAAGAAGTACTGCGTGGCTTAAATTCAGGAAAAGTGTGTATCAAAGTGTATCCTTAGACCATACTAGTTCAAACTATATGCTGAGCACATTATCAAAGAAGTTGGAATATATGAGAAAGATTCTGGCATTATGATGGGAGGAAGGCTTATTAACAACTTACGGTATGCAGATGACAAAACCTTACTTGTTTAAAGTCAGAAGAACTTGAGGCACTTTCTGATGAAGAAGAATTGCAGCTTTCAGTATAGATTATAGTTAAAAATAAAAAAGATCCAAATCCTCACAACAGGACCAATAGGCAACACCCTGGTAAACAGAGAAAACATTGATTTTTTTTTCAAGGATTTTGCCTTGGAACCACAAACAATGTCCCTTGAAGTAGAAATTGAGACATAATAATGCATTGCTTCAGGTAAATCTGTTGCATTCTTTTTAGTATTGAATAGTAAGGATGTTACTTTGAGAAGTAATATGTGCCTAGACAAAGCCATGCTATTTTCTATTGCCTAAAATGTGTATGTAAAAGTTAGTGTGCTATCTCCAGTTGAATAGAGAAACAAATTCATTGACACTCATATATATGTGAGAGCTTTTCGATCAAAGAGTAATTGTATACTAAGAAAATATTCTAACCAAGTCCAGATCAAATTCCTTAGTCCAATATTTGTCCAATAAAATGGTTTTGAAAAAAAGCAAAAAACAACAAAATAACAATATTGTTTACAATAACTACCTAAAAGATTAAATGTTTAGGAATAAATGCTACAGAGATAATCAATTATATAAAGAATTTATACAAGTGGAATAATTTTCCATGTTTCTGGAGAGTTGGAATAAATATTGTGAAAATCTCAATGTTACCAATATTAAAAATTAAATGCAATGCTATTGCAAATATCACCACATTTAAAAAAGAAAACCATGCTATTTTTATGACCTTATATGTATATGAACATTTTACATTGAATACAAAAGATGGAAGAAGTATCAGTACATTTGAATTGTGGTGCTGGAGAAGAGTATTGAGCGTACTAACTGTTGCTAATCGCACAGATGGATCAGTCTTGGAAGAAGTATAGCATGACTTTGTCTTGCTTACGTGGAACACACTTTCAGTAGAGACCAGTCAGAGGAGGAAAACATCACGTTTGGTAACATAGAGGGCCAGAGATAAAGAGGAAGCTTCAAGAAGATGGAGTGACACCATGGCTTAAACAAACGAGCTCAGGTATGGGAACAATAGTAAAGATGGCACAGGACTACGCAGTGCTTTGTTCTGTTGCACATAAGGTGACTATGGGCCAGAACCAATTTATAGTACCTAATACAACACTAGAGACATAATTAAATTCTAAAGATGTTTCACTTTATTCTACTTAGACACTTTGAGATATAAATAATACAATTGTGCTTCTCTGATATTGTGAATGTTACTGACTATATATTATAAGACCCAAGTTTGTCATTTTCTATCTGAAAGCTTCTTAGGAAATGGGCTTATACCCCTCAGTTTTTTATATCATAATTATTACAGGACTGGTCAATTTTCCAAAGTCACTCACTAGTAATCCTGAAGCATGCCCTTCAATAGGCAATTTAGATAATTGGAATTTTAAATGTTCATGGAAATAATTGTGATATCAATAATTAAAGTGACCAGATGTCCCGCTTTTCATGGTACAGTCCCGATTTTGAACATTTTACAGGTCCCACGACATTTTACAAAAATTCCAACTTTTGGAAAGAGTGCATGACAAATTAGGGAATGGCGGGAGAACTGAAAGGGAATATACCCCACACACACACCAGTCAATGGTGTCCCACTTTACCAATGTTAAGATATGATCACCTTACACTATATGATACCCTCAGGTTGAAATCTTTGTTCTAATCTAAACTAATTCAAACCCACACTTGAAGACCTCATTTCTGTTACCATTCCTTCCACTATTTAAGGAAACCTGTTACAAAAACCTAAGCCAAATCCTCTGATTCATAGCAATCCTATGTAGGGCCCCCATGTTTACAAAGTTTTCCAGCAGCAGAGAGCCTCAGCATTTTGTGCGGGATGGCGCTAGTGGGTTAAATAGCTAACCTGTGGCTCACAGTCCAACTCTTACCTTATAGAAGCACTAAGATTCTCATAGTATCTATTAGGATCTTAAAAAACAGAAATACGGGTTAGTATTGCTTAGCGATAATTAATACATGGTTGCATTGATTTTAAAAGCTACTTCCTGGGCTGAGCCCCGGTGGTGTAGTGGTTGTGTGCGGGAATGTGGCCCACTGGGATGGAGGTTGGATTCCAGCTCCACGGAGCAATGGCTGGGCCTCCTACTCCCACTACCTGAGAGCAGTGTTGCCCCCACAAACAAAAAGCTACTTCCTTAGCCTGACCAATCTGAGGGGTAAAAAGGCTATTCAAAATCTAAATTCTAATGGCAAGTGATTCAAGGTATCTCTGTAGATCCTCCCCTCCCCTTGCAAAAAAAAAAAAAGTGTCCTCAGGAGTACCTGTTTCTTAATAGGCACTTATGCATCTTTTATGGAGAAGCACTTCGCAGCTGTTGGTGATATCTCTGATGAGGAATGGCCCAGTTGGTGCTAGGAGGACTAGAAGGCCCTGGAGGCTGCACCATAACTGTCTTTTGTGGTTAGAGGGATCCAAACAGAATGTGAAACCTTTTAAGAGTTTTTTCTTCATTTCTCCCTCTTTGAAATTTCCCACCAGTGCTTCCCATCGAAAGAAATTAAGAGAAAACCACCGGGCAAATAACTCTCGGAAATGTACTATGCATTCTCAAAAGCCAAGGATCACAAAGCAGCAAACAGAAGAATAAAGTTGGAATAGAAAGGAACTAGATCCCCATCTTTCCCAACAGTCCTCACAAAATAGTAATAATAAAAAGTCAAATTACAATAAAATGGAGTGACCATCTTTCTAACCTCAGGGTGACCAAGAATAGAAATGCTTGACAGAAATTAAAGTCCTGGTCAGAATGTAGTGAGAAAAGACCAAGCTAGAGATTCAAGATGACTAAATTAGCTGACTTTTCTATTCTAAGAAATAAAATGAGCAACAAAAAGAAATAATTCATTAGATCATAATTTCAATAATATATCCATAGCTTTGTATTTGCTATGTTTACATACATAAGTATTTTTATAGATCTTACATTTTATGGTTTCTACATATTGAATTTTAGTTACAACTGCTTTGAAAAAAGGAAATCTGTCAAACTTTGTTTCAGTATATTCTTCATGCTATGTTTTGAATCCAGTGCTTTTTTTAACATTTAGTAACAAATTTGGAGTATCCAATATATGAAGAAAATAATGAACAGATAAGAACTACTGAAGATTAGCATTGCTAATCTGCAAATCTGGAAGGAATCTGCAAATCTGGAATGTATGCATGATTAAACTGAGGAGATAGCCAGCAATTTCTTGGTCTATAAGGATAATAGGGAGTTTGAACAATAATTTATATATTTTGATCTCTATTGTTCCATTTTAACAACAACATAGAAACTTCTATTGATAACTGGAAGTAACATACTTAGCTTCAGTTCTGAGCACACTGACAGCACTGCTATTTTTAGCAATCATAAGTCATATCTCTTAGAGTAGAATAAAGAATCATCCTATTGGCTCTATATTTATATATAACATTGATCAGCAAACTTTTTAATGATAAGTTGACTTGCCTCCACAAAACATTCCCTGAGCTATATTTTTTAGCATGATTAATTTCAAATTTTACAATTTGGTAATACTCCAACCTCCTTGTTCTGAAAGTATTTCACTAAATGAATTTTTATTTGAATGCTAATAATTCTGTTACTATTCCTTTGGAAACACGGTTATTGCTTCAGTGTTATAATTTTGTTAAGGAAAATTTGCATTCAATAAAAGTATGGGTCTTTTAGACTTGAAATGAATAGCAGGCCTGTGTGGAGATGACAGTGATTTGAGGATATGAGAACAGGTTTTTATACACCTGCTATTGAAATCAGACAGTTTCTCATCTGGATGCAGTACATATTTTGTGTTTTACTGGAAGCTATAACAACCTTGCACTCAAAAATACCTCTTTTCTATACAGTGTAATGGCACATCTTCACAATAATGATAAATTAGATTCAAATTCCAAAATATCCTAACCCAATCATTTCTAAAGAAAATGGATTGTGAAGCAATCTTACTTCTTAAACCAGGAAACTTTGCAATTCTGTCTGTTTCCAGATAAATTCTTTTTAGAATACATTAAGTTGGTGAGGGAAAAAAATACAAATAGTGCTTTTTGAAGATCTCCTATGTTTCAAATGGTTTGTCACACTGCTATGAATTTTAATTTTACTGTGTCATATAATAAATAGGTAATATTAGATTCGCAAGACTGAAAAAAAATTGATACTTTTAAATTATGGTGCTGGTGAACAATATTGAAAGTTCTATGGAATACCAAAAAAAAGGGAAAGCGCTAACTTGATGGAACCTACCAATGATAATAATTTCCTTTGTAACTCCATGTAGCAGGTATCAAAATTGGAGGAAATCTTTTTAAACATTTACAGTATGAAGAAGACACAACCTTGAATAATGAAAATCAGGAAGATTTGAAGCACTTGAAGTTAAAGATCATGAATTTCAGTATGGACTACCGCTAAATGTTTAAAAAAAGAAATTGAATTCTCACAACTTGTCTCATTTGTAACATCATGATAACTGAGGAAAAGAGTGAAGTTGTCTAGGATTTTTCTTGCTTAGATCATGGGAGCATCAATCAAAGGACCAAAAGATACAGTGTATTGGGTAATTATGCTTCACAATTATGTATTATCTTGAGGATCAAGTTGAAACTGACCAAAGTCATGGCATTTTTTCAATCACCTTCAATTTTTTCAATGCATGTGATAGTTGGATTGAAGAAGATTAATTCCTTTGAATTATGGTGCTCCAAATGATACTGAAAGTGCCATGCACTGTCAAAAGAACAAACTAATCTGTCTTGGAAAAAGTACACCCAGAAAAGTCCTTAGTAGCGAGGGTGATGAAACTTAATCTAAAGTACTTTGAACACGTCATCAGGAGAGACCAGTCCCTGGTAAAGGACCTTGTGCTTAGTCAAATAAAGGGAAATCAAAAAAGAGGACGACTCTCAATGGCTTGGGTTAGCACTGTGGCTGAACAACAAGCTTGAACACAGAACAGCATTGAGGATGATACAGAACCAGGCAGTGTTTTGTTCTGTTGTAACAGAGTCACCGCTAGCTAGAATACACCAGAGAATACCTGGCAATAGCAACAACAGGCTGCAAGACATGATCTCAAATGAAAGGATATGTATTTCCCTATGGCAGCACTCTGAATTGTCCTCTCCTTTTAAAGGGATAATAAAATAAATGTGCATCAAGGAATATAAGACAGTAGCTTTCTTTGGCTAGAGTTTACAAATCTTATGTGTACTTGCAAAATAAACATTAGTTAAAGAAAAAGAAGTATTTTATACATAAATTGATCTTTAGGTTAGGACCCCTGAAAACAGAGATAGGAACATGTTGGCACTATAGGGTAAGCGATGGGATCAACAGATGTCCGTAGGTTTGCTTGTGTTTTGTTTAAGGGAGCCACGACGGGTCAGACACTGACCCACCAATTGCAAAGCTCACTTTTCAAACACCTCATCTGCTTTGAGGGCAAACTTGAACTTGTAAGCTACCTTAAAGATTTACAGTAACAGAAAGTCATCAGGTTCCTATAAGTCAGAAAAAATGCAATGGCAAGGGGTTTGATCTTTCAATTTATTCTCAAATTTAGCACAAAGATATAATGATTAAAGTAAAATACCTTAAGGGAATAAATTTGTGACATTGAAGAAGAAAATTTCTAATATCAAATTTTTCTAAAAAAGATTCTAAATTTTTTCTATTTTTTCTGAAAGGATAATTAGCAGATTTAAAAATTTTATCTATAAATGGACCTCAATGTGTTTTAATATTCTGTGGAGGGTCTATGACATCTATCTTAGCTTTATTAATCTGATGTCACAATTAAATGTTTCCTCAAATTATGAGAAATTATCCAGCATCAAAGCAATATTTTGTTAAACCACTGGACCAATATTAAATAGAAAATTAGATAAGTAACCAACCTACCCTCATCAAATAAACATACACATTGTGCTACGTATTATCTATCTACTTGCTTGAACGTTGATAAAAATTTTCCAGATTAAAACTTAAATGTGTTTTCAAAGAATTTACAGAAAAGGAATTTATCTGAAACCATTTTGTTAAGGAGACAATACACAACAATTGAAAAGTTGGAGTAGGCATTCAAAACAATGTGACTCATCTTTCATTCTCACACCTACAAAACCTGAAATGCTGAAAGGTCAGAATAATTGACCCGAGGTCATGTCGTTATTGTACAGTAGGAGGATGGCACAAGTCTCCTGAAACCTGAGCCACGGCTCTCTGAACAACACATTCTAGAAAAAGAAAGATTGAATTTAACTTTTGAAATGTGGGTAGGGTATGTCCTAAGTACCACCTGATATCCCAATTATTTAAAAATCTATATTTGTTTTACTCAAGTTGAGCAAGTAGTGGAATGTTTTGTTTTTTGGTGGGGTGGAATTATTTTGCTTTATTTTGTTTCTACTTTCTTGTGTCTTTTACAGAGAAAATTAAAAGTAAATGTGGTTTGTATTTATTAATTAAATCACTATAAATGCTGAATAGTGTCTTTATTCAACAACCATAAAAATTCATATATTATTTTTCATGAATTACATTTTATTTTGAATATATTTAGCTACTGTATTATGGGAAAATAATAATTATCACTTTTGCATAAGAAAAGTTATTAAGCAATGTTTGCATTCAAATTTTAAGAAAATAAGAAACGTTATATAAATTCATGGAATTTGAGTTCTATTTGTTCATGAGGAATTCTCAAGTATGTGATAATCAAGTAAACTAATTACCAAGTATCTAGCAAATTTGTGAAGTTTATATCCTATAAGAAAAAAATAAAACTAAGGTCAAATTTTTACTCCTAGATAGAATTTAATGCTCCCTCAAGAATTAGACTAGACTGGAATGTTTGGAAATAAAGCATATATTTTTAGGAAATGTTTTTAAAGTATATCTATTGTACTAACTATCAGAAAATAATTTGATTGCAAAGTAGTGTACAGAAAATACTTTATGGTATACTTCTAATTTGTTTTAAATAACAAATAATGACAAAGTGGCATCTCTTTTCAAAATTAGTTTGGATTAATATTTATATCCTATGATACTGGATGAAAATAAATTATATTTTTATTTTTTAAAAAAATTATTTTGTTGTTGGCTCATACAACTCTTATCACGGTCCACACAGATATCCACTGTATGTCAATCACATATGTACATTTGTTGGTCTCATCCTTCTCAAAACATTTGCTTTCTACTTAAGCCCTTGGTATCAATTCCTTATTTCCCCCCTTCCCTCACTACTCCCTCCTCCATTAGGAACTCTTGAAAATCAATAAATTATTATTATTTTGTCATATCTTACACTGATGTCTCTCTTCACCCACTTCCCTGTTGCCCATACCCCAGGGAAGACGTTATATGTAGATCCTTATAATCTATTCCCATTTTCTATCCCACCTTCCTGCCACTCTCACTGTATCATTACTCTCATCACTGGTCCTGAAGCTACCATCTGTTCTGGATACCCTTTGCTTCCAGTTCCTCTCTGTAATAATGTACATCCTCTTTAAGGTAGAATAGGGATCATGAGAGATTTTTTTTATGGGGGTGTGGAGGAAGCATTGAAGAACCAGAGGAAAGTTGTGTGCTTCATCATTACTGCACTGAACCAGATGGGTCCATCTCCTCCCCATGTCCTTCCTGCAAGGGGATGTCAATTACCTACAGATGGGCTTTGGGTTTCCAATCTGAACCCCTCCCCTGCCTCATTTTCAATGATATAATTTTTAGTTACTTGATGCCTGATACCTGATCCCTTTGACACCTCATGGTCACAGGATGGTGTGCTTCATCCATGCCTGCTTTGTTGCTTCTGAGCTAGATGGTCGCTTGTTTACCTTCAAGCCTTTATGACCCCAGACTCTATATCTTTTGATAGCCATGCACCATTAGCCTTCTTCACCACATTTGCTTATGTAACTGCATACCCTTCAGCAATCTTGTCAGAAAGATGAGCATCATGGAATGCCAACTCAATAGAACAAAATATCCCTGCATTGATGAAATATTCAAGTGAAGGCCCAATGTCCATCTGCTATCTCAATACCAAACCTATAAATATATGCACATAGATTTATTTCCCCATTATAATAAATAAATATAGTAACCTATGTACAAGCTTATATTTAGACCTTTATAAATGCCCTTTGCCTCCTAGTTCTTTCCTCTCTTTCCTTTTACTTTCCTTTTATCCCACTATCATGCTCAGTCTTCATTTGAGTTTTAGTAATTTCTCTTGGTAACCTTAACCTTGATCAATCCCTACTAGGCTTCTCACACCATCCTTGCCACTGATTTTGGACTGTTTTTTGTTCTCTTGTCCCTGGGTTGGTTAACATCAGCACCTTTCCCACCCCTTCTTCTCTTCATATCCCCCTGGAACCATTGGTCTTGTTTTCCTCTCCAGACTGATCATTCAGCCTATTTTATCTAGATATACCTGTAGAGCTAACAACATGCACAAAAAATAAGACATAACCAGAGAAAGTGACAAAAGAAAACAAAACAGCAACAAAAACAAACGAATATCCAGAAAAAAAAACATAAAAAGAATAAAAAGAAAAACCTGTAATTTATATTGCTCTTAGTACTTCTTTATTATATCTGTTATGACATGATTTTTGTAATGTAATGTAATGATAAGAGTTTGGATTAATTTCAAATTGGTCAAATTTTTATACTTTTTTCTTATTGAGCAGTTATGTAAAAATATCCACAGACTTTGACAGAATTCAAAACATAGCTAAGTTCCCATCAGCTGCTCAAGTGGTTGACATTAACATGAGCAGTATAACTGAATTTCATACTAGAACTGAATGCCAAAAGAAATGTTCACTAAGGAAGAAATCCTAGAAAAATAAATTTCTTTGACCAGTAATTATGAAAAATCTTAGATATAAAATATTCTATTTTCTCAACCTTGTGACATAACATAATCATATGCAATATTGTTGAAGTACACTTTGCTGTGTAAGTAAAACTGGATTAACCTTTACACTGTTATCAAATTAACGTTCTAGAACAGTTATTAAAATGCTTAATTTCTTTCCTTTTCTCTTTCTCTTTTCTCCTTTATAGATGTGTAGGCAAAATACATAGACATGGATAGAGAGAGAGCTGATAGGACTGGAGAGAGAGCTAGATATATAGAGAATTAAAAAGAAGGTATAGATTTTCATTATGATTTTTGATAGCTCCTATTATACCTCAAGAGACACTGGGGCTTCAAATATTTTAACACTTAATTATCTAAAGTTTGGCAAGTCAGACTCCTCAAGGACACATTAGGGGAAAAAAAGCTTGGCAATGTCCTTATCAAAAGCATTGCCATGAATATTCTATGAATCACTGGTTTACCCTACAGAACGTAGAGCACCATAAGCTAAAATTGACTTCATTTATAACATCAACTGGTTTTTGCTGTTGCTCTTATGTATAATTAAAAATCAACTTACATATGTGCATAAGTATAGAAATGTATGATAATTCAAGGATTCGCTGGTGCTGTACATCTCCATTCATAAGGATTTGAACACTAGACATTGACTAGTGTCAAGCAGCACAGAAAAGAGAAATTATGGTGTTTGCCACTGAGGTAAATTGTGTGAAAGGGACATAGGGGATGGCTGATGTACTCCTATCAAGTGAATTTGCAGAAGCAGACATTCTGCAGGAGATGAGTAAATTGTATTAGGTATCATTAGATGCTTTTTCAAGGTGCTAGAATTGTCTTTTATATAAAGAGAGATGAAGCAGAATTAAAAAGAAAAACAAACTAGCAAGCAAGCCAGTAAACAAAAAAAACAATTTTAGATAGCAAAACTATTTCAGAAATTTGGGAACAGATATGGTTGGAAGTAGCAAACTACTTAACATTTTAGTCAGAAGAAAAGGGGAGAAATCAAGTGCTGACACACTTTGAAAAAGAAGAATACTTAAATTCATTCTTGCAGCAAGGATCACGTCATGGACACAAGTGCCATATTCATTCTTAAAAGTTCTGATTCCATTTAGCTGTGTAATGTCAGAATATTTATTAAGAATGGACTATCAGTAGCTTTGGTCAATTAAACATTATGACAATTTTCTTTAAAAAATAGAATTTGAAAGCATGTTTCTCCCAATCTGGTTTACTTGCTATACTAGCCATTAGACAGATAAAAAAAGGTACCAAAGCAGAGTCAAAATTATAAAGCAGTGTGGGAGATCTACATATGGTGGGAAGAAGTATAGCTAAACTAAATGTAAGTTAGACTATTGCCACATGTCACTGATTAAATCAAAGCAATGAAACAACCTCCACCATTTGGAAGAGATTTTATGGTCAAAGAAATCAGTTTGAACTAAAAATACTTGTTCCTGCTTAAGTCTAGAAATACCTAACCCTTGGAGCATCTATAGAAAGGGAACAGGCTTAGAATATCTTGCTAAATTTCCAAGGAGAGTATATTTTCCACTGCCTTTTTGATATGAGACCAAGCTATGAAAGAAAAAAAATAAAACAAAATAACATAGATAATTATCCAGAATAAAAGCAAGAACCATAAAGAATAATTATCTGAGGATCCCTTCCTAAGATGCAAATTTGAGACCTATTCAAAGAACATTCTTCACACTCAATAATTGTTATAATTCCCAGATAGGTTTCACAATTAGTTAATAAGCACCTGATTGCTGCATTCAATTTTTTATCTTTCTGTGTGGGCATGTTTGTTGAGAACATCTAGTCCCATGGATACTTTTGATACTATTTTTTAATAAATTTACTGCCACAGATATATGTGATAATAAATGGTTAATAGACTATAGTGATATGCATTTACATGTATTTATAAACAGTACAGAGATACTGGATTCAAAACTTTATACTATAATCAGATAAAAATTCAGTGATATTTCTCTTGGATTGGGTTTAATGTATTTTGAGCATAAGGTGGAGGGTCAATTTTGTCACCATAAAAATGGATGGTTGGATGGAATAATTATTTTCTGGAATTGGAAAGTGAATGCTCCCAGTGCTTCTTCAACTTTCCAAAATATTTCTATGGAAATTTTGTGAATTTCTAGACCATTGGTTTGTGTTTAACCCAATCGGTGCAATTTGAACTTCTTCTGTCAACATGATTAATTCTTTTCATATGCTGCCACCTGAAGTGGCAATCGGTTGACTAGTTATTTTGGTACACTGACTCTGTGTATTCTTTCCATCTTCTCTTGATGCTTCCTGTACAATTCAATATTTTGCCAAGAAAAATCTATCAAAATTGTAATTTGAGGCTTGACTAATTTTTGAATTCTTTTCATTTCATTTATGCTGAGAATGTTCTTCCCATGTTTTAATTCTCGGTGCTTGCACAACTTGGTGTAATATCTGGCTCTATTTTCTTGAGCCACCTGCTGAAATTATCTATTCAGTTCCTTGACTTCCTCTCTGCTTCCATTTATTTTGGCTACTCTGTGCTTAAGAGCAAGTTTCAGAGCTTTTCTGATATCCACTTTGATGCATTCTTCCTTCTGTCTTTTTAATGACCTTCTGCTTTCTTCATGAATAATGGACTTGGAATCTTCCCATAGCTCATCAGATCTTCTGTCATTTGTGTTCAGTGCAACAACTCTGTTCTAGAGATATTCTCAAAATTGAGATGGAATAACTTCAACAACTTATTTTAATTCCTGTGGACCCATTTTCATTTTCTTCAGATTTTCCCTGAACTTAAATGTAAGCAATTGACAACAGTCTGTTTCACAGTAATCCCCTTACCTGTGTTTAGCTATGAAAATTGAGCTTCTTTATGATGGCATCCCACATATGTAGTCCATTTGGTTTCTGTGTATTCCATCTGAAAATCCACATGTACAGTCACCAGTTTGTGTTGTTTAAGACGTGATTCAGGTCTCCTTAGAATTGTCTGAATTGGGTTGTGTTCTATGATGTTAATTAGTTTTGTAAACATTTGGTTCCTCTGATTCAGATTTGTCCCACATGCTGTTATTAAGGATTAAGTTTGATACAACTGATTTACTGCATAGTATTGAATCTGGTGCCCTTTGTATAATTGGCAGTAAATAAATATTAGAGTTTAAAATTGTTTTGAAAAGAAGGTATTTGCTGTGGACAATTCATTAACTTTGTGAAATTGTATCTAGTGATCTACAGCTTTATTTCTATCACCAATTATTATTTCCTAACTATATTTCCTTACTGCTTTTTTCTAAATTTTGCATTCTAATCACCAAATTCATCTTGCATCTTGTTTGCATGCTTCATTATTCCCTACTGAAACTTTTGTCAGAATTCTTCAGTTTTTTTCATCACTAACTTTTGTGGTTGGTGCATAACGTTGAATAGTACTGGTATTGATTGGATTTCCCTGAAGAATGATAGATATAACCAATCAAATATGTTAGTTCACGATGGATTTGCAAGAATCTCTCTGACAATGAATGCCAAGCCATTCTTCTTGATTGTGTTATTCCCAGCACAGTAAATGCTATATTTTTCTGATTGAAAATAGCCAATACCAATCCATACCAGCTCATTAATGTCTATCTTCATGTGTTTCACTTCAATTTAACCACTTCCATCTTTCCTCAGTTCTTATTTTGCACATCCCAAGTTCCAATCATTAGAAGATTTTTGCAGTTTTTCTGTTTACCTTCAGCCCTGACCCATTAGCAACTGAGGATTCCAATCCCAAAGGCTTAATGGACTCAAATCAATTTGGTCTTCTCCCTTCCCATGAATCAGTTCTTCTGCAGTCACATTTTAAATACTTCCGGACCTGAGGTTCCTATTACTGGCAATATCTCTGAAAATGTTCTCCTTCTTTTGTTTAAGCTTTCATTATTTGAAAATGTCTCAAAGCTACTCTTAAGGTTTAAAAGCAATTTCTTCCTCACAGGAGCCACGTCCTTATTGGGTGTCTCTTCTTGGTCGAGAAGCTCATCAGAAACTGTTCACTTTGGGTGACCCTGCTGGCATTTGAAGCAACAACAAAAAAAAAGGCCAACAACAATAACATGGCTTCCAGCATCACAGCAAAGCACAAACACGAAAGTAAAACTAACTGACAATCAGTTTGAAAGTTAATAAGTTACCACATGTGAGGAGCAGCCAGCACGATGATGCAGTCATTGATCACCTCATTCCAAAGCCACATCTCTCTCTGAATCTCAAACTCTCAGCCACGTGTTCTCTTGGCCTTGGCCTTTCTGAGCCAGAAGTCAACCCATCTGGCACACTGTCTCACAGTCCCATAGCCTGGAGCCAGATGAGAAGGGAGTCTCAGCACTGCTGAGTATCCCTGGAGTATCCCCGCCAGTCTCTGAGGTATCTGGCCCCTGTATCCTCTGCACTTCAGGCATGATCTTGCACATGCTCTTCAAGTAGTCGTCAGTTTTTCCCTGTGTCTGAAATAGCTCTTATACATAGAGGAATGACTTTACATGGAGGGGTGGTTGCCTTCTGGCAAGTCATATCCCCAAGGAAAATGAAAGATGGTGTACTGTGTTATTCCAGGTAGACCAGAGAAACAAATTCATAAACATGCATATGGACATAAGGGAAATGTTTATATACAAGAGGAATAGAACATTGAGAAAGCATCCTAATGCAGTCCAATACAAAGTCGTCAGTCCGATTTTAGCCCATATGTCTGATACCAGTCTGTAAAGTCTCCTTCTGACTCACGAAGCACATGCAATAACACCAGGACAATCACCGGCCAGTGGGTGCAGAGTCTTGTGTATCCAGGGGCAGTAGATGCCTCCTAGCAGGGGTCATCCCATGGCTCCTCATTCCCAGAGATCAGGGTCCATCAGCAGTACTGTGGCAGTCATGTGCTTATGGTAATTTTATGATTGAAATGTTAATCTGGAGATAGCCATTGAGCAGCCAATGAGGCCTCTATGTGGGCATGGCTTTCTCGTGAGACTTCTGGGAAGTCTCGCGATATTTCCCTCTTTAAGATGAGAAGCTATCTTCCCCAGTTGTTGGGAGTTTGTCTCAGAGACGATTAATCATGGACAAGACAAGCTGGCAGCGTTCGAAAACCCGGAGGAGCCACCGGCAGAGAGAACACACGGCTTTGCCCTGATGGAGCCAGACCTCTGTAGCTAGGGGGGCCAGATGGGATGTCTGCCAGTGATGAGTTGCTTCTGCTGTTGATGGACCCTGAGCCCTGGAGGCAAGGTGCCCTGCCAGCACCGGGATTCTGCACTCACTGACCTGTGACTTCGTGAGTCAGAAGAAGACTTTATAGACTGATTTCGGGCATATGGATTAATATCGGACTTATAACTTTGAACTGGACTGGGCTGGGATACTTTCTCCATGTCCCATTCCTTTTGTATATAAACCCGTTCCTTATATCCTTGAATTTGTTCCTCTAGTCTACCTGGACTAACAGAAGCATCCATTGGCAGTAGAAGCATCTCAGTGCTGGCAGAGATCTCTCTTTCACTTTTCCGTCCCCAGAGGTCTGGTTCCATCAGGGCAAGCCCATGTGGCTTCTCCTCTGGCTCCTCCAGGTTCCAGGGTTCAGGATCTATCAGCATGCCACCATTTTGTCTTGTGTGTAGACTGACTCCAACACTTAGTGAAGTCTCGCTTCTACAATTGGGAAATGCCATGTGACTTCCCAGAATTCTCAGGAGAAAGCCATGCCCACACAGAGGCCTCATTGGCTATCTCCAGACTAACAGGCCAAACTCCACCACTGCATTCCCAATCATGAAATTGACAAACGAGTACATGACTGCCACATGTACTTAATCACCTCCTCTCGTTGACGGCCATCAAACCAGCGCTGACACAGAGTAACCCCCTGTGAGTTTCCGAGACTACAACTGTTCACAGGAGTAGAAATCTCATTTTTGCTCCAATGAAGCAAATACTGCTGCTTTTGAAATACTAAACAGAGAGAGAAAACCCCACTATTTCTCCACTACACCACCACGATTCACACTGCCTAGTAATTTCACACTGTCGAGTAAAAATGCTCCCAAGAAAACAAAAGGTCTGATTAATCCACAGCATCCACTCATGCAGAGTCTAAATTTAGCCCCAAAGAAAGACGTGTGACTTGGTTCATCCTCCCCTGCTAAAGTTTAGTCTCTATCTCATTCGTGTAGCGGAAAAGATCCTCCAAGGTACATAAGTTATCACCATCATCAGTCAATCCTTATCAGGTCCCAGCTCAAAGACATGGAGGACAGAGTTTATTTAGTTGACACATTCTGTTAATTTGTGATTTTTTTCGCTGCTGTGGGGCTGTGCCTCAGGCACAGTGAGCCCATGCACAATGCTTGCTATCCAATGCATTTTATTGGCATTTTCATAAGCAGATTTCTGAGCATTTCCCCCTAATTGTGTAGGAGACTATCTAGTATCCAAAGATTTATTCTTGTCACTATTATTTAGAAATATTTTATTTAAGATTTCATAACTGAGAGTATAATTCATTTCAAAATAACTAAATAATTATTATTGTAAATAATATATAGGATTAATCAACTGAACTTAAATGTACTAGGCTCAGATTACTTTATATGAATATTAGCACATATATCTATATAGAGATGTATATAATTATATTTATGTATAATCTGATCCTAGTCTATGCGAACTTCATATAGAGAGCAATCTTAATATTTTAATTTAATTGACTTCCTTCTTTCTTCGGTCTCTTGTGTGGCGAAGTGAAATCATCCAAGAGACACTTTCAACTAAATAGAACTTAATTTTATTTCCAAGAAAGAAAGATAATACTGTACTTCAGATTTAATTGTGCTTGACTTGTTCACTAACTGAGATTTAGTCACTTTCAGGTTGAAAAATAATTTAAAGTGTGTGTATCTTATGTGCATAGTAAGAAATAAAGCATTTCCTTATTTTAGATTTGTCAGTTTAATCTTAGAATATATGCTACTTTGATCAAGTCTATATACATCTTGCATTTTCCTGTTAACAGGTCTCCTCTGGAGATCAAATACTCTTACTTTGGTTTTTATTGTTATCCTTTATTATATTTTTATTCTAAGATTTACAGAAATATAAGCCTGAGAATATTCCTTAATGCTTTAATCTTCTTATCATTATGTGAAGAATATCCATTAATTTTGAAATGCCACATTTGATTGCATATTTACATGATCATTTATAATAGCAGCAGCACTAAATAAATTAATAATAAAAGAGACTAGCCTGAAACCCATATTGCAGAAGACATTTGTTCATCACTTCCTATCATGGTTTCAGGTCTCATTGTTTCATGTATATATAGCTAATCATAAGCCAACAATACTAAATGGAAATTATCAGTATTAAAAAATCCAAAAGATTTATTTGAACACCTTTTTGAGTACTGTGATGAAACCTCTTACACTCTCTTGCACACCAAAGGGCAAGTAAATTATCTGTTTGTATAGTATCTACGCTGTATGTGATGCCCAGCCATTTGATACTCAGTACCATCTAGTTTATGAGATCTCAGTGCTAGTGGCCAAGTAACCTGTATTTTACTTAGTAATAATTATTACATATCAGAACTAGCTATTTTTCATTCTCTTACTGTATCTAATTTATAAATTAACTTTATCATCCATATGAATATGTAAAACAAACTTGGTAGTTCAGTGGGTTTGATCTTATTCGTAACCTCATGACCTGTTTTTAAAAACCCATCAACAAGCTTTGTTGAAGACAAACATGTAAGACCTGACCCAGTGGCAGAGGGCTTATTTTTTGGCTGAATCATTTATGTTAGTCACTCACTAACTGTCACCAAGTAAATTCTCATTCACATCAACACTATAAAAATAGGGTAAAAATGCCTTTCTGGGTTTCCATGGCTTTGCTCTTGACAAAGTAGAAAGTTCACCATTTTTCTGCAGAAGAACTGATGGCTTTAAACTGAAGAACTTGTGGTTAGTAACTCACATCATAACTCACTGTGTAACTTGGGCTCCTTATTATGTGTGAAGAGATGAGCAAGTGGAGAAAAAGAATAGAAGTGCATATATAGAGTTCAGTATGAGCAAGCATTTTCAGAATGTCTTGAAAAATACTTCCATGAATAAAAGAACAGTTACTCTCAAAGCATACATATTGAAAGGAATATATTCAAGCTACACATGGTGAAATAGTCAAATAACTGGATGTACTAACAAGGGATAACGTATGCTTGGAAAGAGGGACAATGAGTTTAGGCTGTGCTCATTCCTGAAATATGGACTAAATATACTTTGTGGTTTGGAGGATGGAGTTATTATGTAAAAACTGTTAATGTACACAAAGGCTGAAGGAGTATAAGCAAGACAATCTGATTATTCGTTGGAAATTATATAAAGGATTTGAAAAATCCATCCAACTGCACTTTTCTAGCAAACAATCACTGAATGGTGGGTTGCATTCGCACCTCACTTAAAGGGACACGTTATTAGCTGTAATGGGCACAGTGTGAACTTCAACAGATCATTAACTACTTGTGGAGCACCTACATTTCCCCGTATCTATGACTCCCCTTATTAAACCATGTCTATAATGAATCAAAGAGCTAATTATTAGCAGCTGGGCTGCAGCTGCGAAACTACTGGTGCTAAGGGCACTGAATGAGCAAAGACTTCGGGAGGATTCAGAAATAGAACTTTTTATCAGTTCTGCCACTAGACAAGAGGGGCAAGCAGGTAGGGAATTGCTTCAGGTAATACCTTCAGCTTGCATTGTGTGGGTTTCTGAAACCACTTCGACTGGAGTTGATCATCTAGAGTACCCTCTGCATTATACAGATGGAGAAAGTAAGGACAAGAGAAGGTAAGGGGCTTTCTCATTATCACAGTCAGTTATGGCAAATGCAGAAATAGAGATGGCACTTCCTGAAGTTGAAAGCAAGAATCTCTGTGCTAAATGCTACTATCTTTAGTAGGTTTTATGGATTGATCTTTTCCCCAAATAGTAGTTCATTCAATATTTATTAATTCAGTATGCATTATTTTTGAGTATGGCTGTGTGTCTTTCAGTTCTATTTTCATTCTATTAAAGAAAACATAAATAGAGAGAACCTCAGAGAAATAAAAACATGTGATTTTTCTATTTTGCCAATAGCTAGAATACCTATGAATGTTTACATAAGAAACACACACATATGCATTCATCTGAGAGTTAGGTTTCAGATCATGACGATAAATCAAATATAGCAATAAACTGAGTCATGTGAAACTGTGGGTATATCAGTACCCACAATGTATGAAAGTGATATATACATTTCATTGATTCAATATGCAATCACATGCAAACCATTTGAAATATTGTGAGAATTATCAAAATGTGCACAAAGATAGAAAGTGAGTGCATGTTATTGTAAAAAGTGGTGTGGATAGGCTTATTTGCCACACATCTTCAATTCGTGAAATACCATTCTCTGTAAAGTAGAGTAAAGGGAAGCCACTGTATTCATGCAGATAGATACTATGACCATTTTTGTTAATGCTCTTTATTCATGTGTTCTGTACGTATTCATGTCTTAATTCACTATGAAAGTCAAGTATGTTAAAGGATTTAATTATTATATAATCCAACTGATCAATAGTGACAAAAATGTAAGGACTTAGATGATGACCTATTCAAATACACTAACCATGTGATCTGAAAATCTGATTTAATGGAGATACAGTCTTGGAAACCTCATGGGGCAATTCTACTCTATCCTATAAGAGCTTCAGTCAGAATTTACTCAATGGTACATGACAACCTACCAAATGAAATTTGGTATTAAAAGAATATCAAATTAAAAGAATATCAAATTTAATTTGTCATACTTGCACATACCCCCAAGCATATGCACATGCACCCACATCACAGGTATAGTAGAGGAATTGTAAAACAGTCTATGTTCTAATTACTAAGATCTAGTGTTCCAAATTAGCTACACAAGGGTATAGAGACATTCAATATTATATCTTAATAGTTTTTTCTCTACATATACACCTTTTATTGATTTATTTATTTTGGAGTTCATGGAAAATGTAGCTGCTTAAATAATTAGAACAATAGAACGACTTCTATTTCAGAACCATATTTGCAGGGAGAAATTAAGAATATATCATGTTGGTGGCATATTTCCTTTTGAAAAAGAACTTTCAAAATGATAGTCATGATTCGCATACCCTTAGTCTCAACACCACCACCCCCCAAGAGTAATAATTAGTCATTTGGGAATATTTGAACATGGGGTATAGGGAAAAGACCAGATAGTCTGGGTTTGTTAACTGCACCACCATGGAGCAGCAGGGCTGTTCCAAGGTTGCACACAGGGATAATTATCACCTCCAAGGGAGCCGTATTTCCGGAAATGATGTTCATCATCAGATAAAAGGGGAGGGCCCCTTGCAGGCAATCTATTCCAAGCTATAAAGTTCTTTTGTTTTCAGAAGAAGTGGTTATGAATTAAGGCCCACTGCTGTTCAAATAATTAGGATTTGTGGTGTTTAAGAATTACCTCCATTAGAGAAGTAAAATGGTATTAATAGTGTGGCTGCAAGCTGTGAAATATAGAAACATTACTTCCTAAAACAGCTGTTCAACTGTTGTTAAAATATGCAAACTTCTCTGGAATTTTTTTCCCCTTAGTCAATCAGCCTCCCTAGAAAACAACAGCAAAAGAAAGAAACAGTTGCCCCACACAAATGAGAATTTCTTCACACTAGTGGAGAATTTAGGACATAATGCAAATCATAGAGGAAAGAGAGAATTATTCTAGGTTATGGAAAAAGGAGATGGAATAAAATGATCAGTGAACAAAGGTTTATTAAAGCCATAATAGAGAAATAGTAAAGTATACATTAAATTAATTTAGGAACTAAATGGATTATGATTTATTCTAGAATCGAAGTTGTATTATATTTCTTATAGGAAATAATGGTCTGTGTAACAATACTAGTAACAATCTTTGTAAAACCAATGCAGACACATTCAGATTAAGATATTTGGACCTATTAAATTATAATTAGATTGCTCATCATGATAAGTTGAAGATAGAGTGGAAGGGTAATCTACTTACAGAGTCATATTCAGACTCACTGTTAGCAGGCCGTTGATGTAGTTCCATAACCTACAGAGAGTGGAGATTCAGCACACCCAAGCACAACAGAAAGACATCCTTGCCTCAATCCTCAAATCTTTACAATGTTCCAGCTCATTGTTCCAGAAACTGTGTCGATCCATCTGGCTTAGTATTTTGCTCTTTTATTCTGAAATTCACTTTACAAAGCATGGTATTCTTTTTTATAGAATTTAACCTTCCTCATAAAACGTACAATATATGTGAGAAGAAATATAAAATGATAATTGTCTCTAAAGTGAACTCAAGATATATATACAACGTAGATGATAGATGTATCTTCATTCCAGCCCTAATGTGAGAAAAATTAGTTCTTATGATATTTACGACATGGCCCTGCTTGATGAAGAAATCACTGCTATAGCAATGTGTGGCTAAGAAACTAGATGGTGCCTGACTAACAGGCCTGTCTTCAAACATGCAACTTTTTAAGGGAGGCATCTACTAAATCCTCATGGAAGAAACACACTGGTCTGTGTGATCTAAGGTTTAAAAGTAATAAAACACAAGTTTGAAGGAAGGATTGCTGTCGAAGCTTAAATTGTGAGCACTGTATTTGCAGAAGGCTATGATTGACAGTGGAAGCCTAAAATTCACTTAGAAAGACCATGTGAAAGCGCCTGGTGAATGCCCTCTGACTATAATTGAGGGATTTGACTAGCATTGCTATCGGACTGAGAATGTTGTACAGTCAATTATGGGGGGTGCAGTTATTTTAAAAGGTAATATCTTGGGCTAGGCCCAGGTTTGAGTAAAGGACTATGGCCCACTGGCTTGATGGTTCAAATCCAGCAGCAGCTCTCCAGGAACGAGGCTGGGCCTCCCACTCCCACCAAAGGGCAGTGATGCCCCCCCAAAAAATAAAGAAATAAAAAATAAATTTTAAATGTAATATCTTTCCATTCGATTTCCTGTTTGACCCATTTGAAGGCAGTTTCCATTTTAAAAGATTAAAAAAAGGTGAATGGGAAATATACATGGAATAGGCCGGTGATGTGAATCACCTTGGTATTATGCACAGTGGAAAAGCAAACAAGCATTTAGGTTAACATTTAACACCTTGTAATTTGATCTCACTCTTGCCCATTTTTAATTTGTTCTAGATTTTTAATTTTTCTGCTTTCTCTTTTCTTTTTAAAAATTGTTTTATTGGGGATGCTTCCAGCTCTTACAATAATCCATACATAATTGCATCAATCACATTTATGCATATGTTGTCAACATCATTTTCAACGCATTTACATTCTATTAGTCTTTGGTATCAACTCTTCTTTCCCCCTCCTCAACCCTCCCACCTACATAAACCCTTGATAAATTGTAAATAATTCTCATTTTCATATTTTACAACATTCGCAGTCTGCGTTCACCCACATTTCTGTTGTTTGCCCTCCTGGAGGTGGATGGGGTGTTATCCTTTATTACAATGTTGCCTTTTTCTTCCCCTTCTCCCACCATCTTCCCTCTAACTTCATGGAGTCACTACCCCCATTATCTCTGAGGAGTTTATCTCTCCTAGATTCTGTGTCAGTGCTATTTACTTCCTTTTTAAAAAATCATTTTATTGGGGACTCTTACAACTCTTTTCCATCCATCCATCCATTGTATGTCAAGCACATTAATACATTTGTAGCCCTAATCATTCTCATAATATTTGCTTTCTACCTGAACTCTTGGTATCAATTCCTCATTTTCCCTCCATCTCAATCTCCACTCTTCTTCCATCATGTATGTTTGACAATTTATAAATTATTCCTACTTTGTCACCTCTTACACTGTCCAATGTGTCCTTTCACCCACTTTTATCGTGTCCACCCCACAAGAAGGAGGCTATATGTACATGCATATCATGGGTTCCCCTGTTCTCCCCTGCTTTCCCTTCACCCTCCTGGTATCGTCACTCTCACCACTAGTCCTGAAGGAATCATCTGGTCTGGATTTCCTGTGCTTCCCGTTCCTATCTGTACTATCTGTACCAGTGCACACCCTCTGTTCTAGCCTGGTTTGTAAGGTAGAATTGGGACCATACAGGTGGGGCGGGGTGGGAGGTGAGGAAGAAGTATTTAACAATTAGAGGAAAGTTGTATGTTTCATTGTTGCTACACTACTCTGACTGGCTCATATCCTCCCTGAGACCCTTTCATAAGGAGATGTCCAATTGCCTACAGATGGACTTTGGGACCCTAATCTGTACCCCCTCTTATTCACAATGATATTGTTGTTGTTGTTGTTTTGTTCTTATCGAGCCATTGTACATACCCTGGTTTAGCAGCATTTGTAAGGTAGAACTGAGTCATGATGGGGGGCTGGGGAGGGAGAAGTATTAAAGAACTAGAAGGACAGTGTGTGCTTCATAGGTGCTCTCTTGCATCCTTTCGGAGACATCCTTCCTTGTGTTCCTTCTGCGAGGGGATATTCAATTGTCCAAAGATGGGCTTGGGGTCTCTGCATTGGCATCAATATAATTGTTTGAGATTTTCTGATACCTGAGATCTGATCTCATCATCACTTCGTGATCTCAGTGTGTGCTTCTTCCATGTGGGCTTCGTTGTTTCCCTGCTAGACAGTCACTTGTTTAACTTCAAATCTTTAAGTCCTCAGACATTTTATCTTGCAATAGCTAGGCGCCATCAGCTTACTTCAGCACATTTTCTTACATACCCATTTTGTCTTCAGAGATCATGTCAGGCTGGTGAACGTCACAGCGCATCAGGTCATTAGAACAAAGAGTTCTTGGATTTTGGGAGGACTTGCATAGAGGTCCAATGTCTGTCTGACACCTTAATACTTAAAATATAACTATAAATACACAGCTCTATATTCCTATCATTATATATTAATATATTTACATATATACATGTCTATATTTATACAGCTATAAATGTATTTTGCCTCATAATCCTACCCTCTATTTCTTTTTACTTTCCTCCTATCCCACTATCATATTCAAACTTGATTTGGCTCTCAATCTTACTTCTTGCTCAAATCCCACTAAGCACTCTACAGCTACCTTGCCAGTGATTTTAGATCTCTTGCTGTTCCCTTGACCCTGATTAATTGGTTCTCCCTTTCTTTTCCTCTGCCTCCTCCTGTCCCATGCCCCTTCGCCTCCTAAAACACACACACACACACACACACACACACACACACACACACACACCAGAACCGTTGGTCCCATTGTTTTCTCCTCAGGACTGTTTATCTTGTCTATCTTATATAGATAGACCTGAGATGAGGAGAGACCCTATAAATAGTTCCAGGCCTGTCTGCAGATCCATACTGATGTATTCTGCTTGGGTCTGATGTGGAGGAAGCCCTGCTCCTGAGTCAGAATTCTATTTGGGGGATTTCCCATAGACTGTTTTGCAGCAGTGTGAGAGGGTCAGACCAGGCACTATTCCTGCATTGTGCCTCCTGTGCTGTCCCCCTTAGTGCTGACATGTCGTGTCTCATGCTGGGGCAAGCAGCTATGATCCTGTCTGTGGATTGACTGTTCTGAGCAGAAATATTGCACGTGAAGCTTGGAGTACAGGACCAGGATTTGCTTCCTTCTCTCTCTCTTTCCCTCTGAGTTTGCTCCTGTGTGTTTTCGGAAGACATGCCACTTTCCCTTAGCTGTATATTCTGTGCTGTCCTCTGTAGCACATTCTTCTGGAGAAGGAGTCGACCGAACTGTGAGACCTACAGAGCTCTCTGTTAGTTCACTAATTAATGGTTGTATGTGTCCCTCAAGACTTGGTGCACCAGGTTGAAGTCTGGACTCTCTCTCTCTTTCCTGTGGAGTCATAAACAAAATCCTCCTCATAGATGGATTGGTGCCTTGTTTCCCCACTACCCATGTCCCCCCCTTTTAAAAATAATTCCCCTGCTTTGTAGCGGTTTGATATATATATATATATATATATATATATATATATATATATATCACATATATATATCCCTATGGTGGGTCTCACCATTACCAGATCTCCTAGACCAAGACTTGGAGACCTATTATAGCATTTAGTGACTTTTTCCCTATGCTCTTGTACTTTTTTAAGCTAACCTCAGTGGACTCATGTTGTCCTTGTCCTTTTATGCTTGGTTTACTTTGTTTAACCTAATTTCCTCCAAATCCTCCTATTAGATTATATGCTTCTTAAATTGGTGGAAAATAGGTTGGTTCCAACTCTTTGTGATTGTGAATTGCATTGAGATGAGTATTCAAAGGCAGATGCCTGGCTGTGGTCTATGTATCACTTCCTCTGGGTATTTGCCCTGTAGAGGGACTGCTGGGTCACATGGTAATGTGATCTCCATTTGTTTTAGGTATCAGCAAAACAATTTCTATATTGGCTGCACATACTCACAGGAGCACCAGCAGTAAATGAGATCACATTACCTCATTCTCACCTATCTCACCATACCCTCTGTAACACTTACTGCTTTCTGTCATTATACCAGTACCATGCTTTTTCAACCACTGTGATTTCATAACAGGTGCTAAGGTCAGATAAAGCAAGTGTGGCAGTCATGTGCTTATGCTAATTTTATATTTTCACATAACTCTATAACCATATGTAACCCTCAAATGAACAATAGAATCATTTTTATATCTAACAGTATAAGACTAAAAGACATATAAGTCAACATGTGTCACCACCATTTGAAAATAACATTTTATAAGTGAACAAAACAATAGACATCCTGTGCCTTACAACTGTAGTTACAAAATATCCACACTTTGATTCTATAATCCTAAGAATGTATATTCTACCACTTATAAGAGTTTGCAAGCCAAACTACATCATGCCTTCATTCCCCCATTTTGGGTATCTAATTTCTATATTTCCCACTTACACCAACCCAGTGCTGTAAGGGAACAATCATATCTTTCAACATGAAGAATCTTCATTCCAGTAGGAAACTCGTGAAGTGTGTGTCCATTAGAAAAGTCAAATCAGGACAGGCCATCCATAAAGTCAGCAACGATATGCACCAGTTCACAGATTTAAATTGCTTCTCTTCCTCTAGTTGGGTTCTGGTCAACTCAATGTGGGCTTTTCCACTTAGCCTCAACACGGTGGCCATTGGTCGCCTTCCTTTAGACCAAGGACCCAACAAATTCTCAACATGCCTAGCTCTCTCGTGCTAGGTCATGAACTTCAGACCAGTAAAGCCGCTCTCATCTCCTCTTGTGAACCAAGTCCCTGGGTCTCAGTGGCCAAAGTCATCCTAGCTCTTTATTGTGGCATTTCTCCTGCTTTTACCAACAAGCAGTAAATCTGGGTGGTCATCGAACAAGCATTTCAGCCTGCCATAAGTTTCTTTTAACATTCAGACCCAGAGAGGAGTTATGTTCATGGTTCCAGATTCCTTCGCTTTTGAAGACAATCACTAGTCAGGATTTTCCAAGGAAATTGACTCTGTCCTTCTTTATTGGTCAGTCTGACCTCTCAGACTACAAGTATCCTGAGTACTCTGAAAGACTGGGTGGGGATACTTTCTTCAGAGAAGTCTTTCCACGTGTGCTCTAACACCATTTAAGCTCAAGGTGGGGTTAGTCACTTTAGAGATGTCTTTGACACTAAGTCCTAAACTCTCTAGTGGTCAAGGCTGGATTTACAAACTCTTTCCAGACTTTCCAATAAACATTTCTATGCATCCTTATATTTATAATAACAGGCAAAAAAAGTATAAACAGCATAATCAGAAATCAAACTAAATTCTTAGAACAGAAGGGCAATACCTATTAAGCTTATCTTTATCCTTATCTAAACTACTGTTTACACAAAAGCATTGAATTAGGTCTCAGAAGGCATCAAAACGGATCCTCTGGTATTCTGATCTTCTTAACCATTGTCCCTGAACAGAACCGGCTCTGAGACACTCAAATGGCAGCACCCACCCCTGAGCTCAAGATATACATTAACAGTATACATTTTATACAGGAACAACAAAAGACAGCTTCCAAACAAAAATAATCAGAACTTTAACTTCCCATATTGTTTCCAGAAAATAGCTTAGTAAACTCCAAGGACATATCTGACTTTTGTGTAGCCAAAGAAGTAACAATGCCATGAGAAACAAGTCAAACAAGTTTCTACTTTCCATCTTATGATTTGTTCCTCTAGTACCCCACTCCTGAGGTACCATAATGTGTTACTTTGGATAGACTAGAGGAACAAATTTCAAAGCTACGCATATGGATGTAAGGAATGGGTTTATATTCAAGGGGAACAGAATATCTATTGTTTTGTCCACTTATAGAATGTTATTTTCAAATGATGGTGACGCATGTTGACTTATATGTATTTTAGTTTTGTCCTGTTACATATAAAAATGATTCTATTGTTTATTTGAGAGTTACATATGGTTACAGAATTATGTGAAAGTATAAAATTAACAAGGGGTGGTCTGTGGCAGTCATGTGCCTATGTTAATTTTATGATTGAAATGTAGGGGTATAGTCTGGCCTGTTAATCAGGAGAAAGCCATTGAGTAGCCAAGATGAGGGCTCTATGTGGGCATGGCTTTCACCTGAGACTCCTGGGAAATCTCACGATATTTCCTTCGTGAAGATGAGAAGCTATCTTCCCCAGTTGTTGGGAGTTAGTTTCAGAGATGATTATCACAGGCAACACAGAATGGTGGCGTCCGGGAGACTGGAGTAGCTGGGAGAGAAACCACACGGCTTTTCCCTGATGGAGCCGGACCCCTGAGGCTGGGGCAGCCACATGGAGGCCTCTTCCAGAGATGAGTTACTTCTTCCACCACGGGATGCTGTTGATGGACCCTGAGCCCTGGAAGCGAGGAGACATGGGGAGACCCCTGTCAGTGCCGGGACTCTGTAGTCACTGACCTGTGACTTTGTGAGTCAGAAGGAGACTTTATGGACTGATTTCGGGCCTGTGGCTTAATATCTGACTTGTGACTTTGAGCTGGACTGGGCTGGGATGTTTTCTCAATGTCCTGTCCCCCTTGAATATAAACCCATTCCTTATATCCATACACATGGCTTTGAAATTTGTTCCTCTAGTCTATCTAGACTAACACAGCAAGCTATCCAACAATGTCTTTCCCCTTGAGAAGTTCTCTACTAATTCTGGGGTTTTCCCTTCTGCATATGAAGGTGGTAGGCAGTTTTCCCAATTCTTTGAAGAAAGATATTCCTGTTTTCATCAATATAGTATTAAATTTATAGTGTCTTCTCATCCATGAGCACGGGATATTCTTGCATCTGTGGAGGCCACATTTGGTTGCTTTAAAACAGTTCTGTGGTTTTCTTCCTATAAATCTTTGTTGTTGTTGTTGTTATTTTGCTTATATGTATCCCAACATATCTCAATTCGCACTTGGGAATTGTGAAGTTAGTGCCGTTTTGATTTCCACTTCCATGTGCTTAACTAGGTGTGTAGCAGTCTGACAGATTTCTGTTTATTCCTCTCATAACCTGTCACTGCCTTCTTTCTCTCTCACTCCCAGGAGTCCTCTTGTGGAGATGTTGGCATTTCCCATACAGAGAATCACATAATCTGTGAATAACAATAATTTCACCTCTTTTTTCCTGAAAAAACAAAACAAAAAAAAACCTCTGTTGTCTTTCCTTTGCCTTATGTTGTTAGCTAGGATCTCCGGTACGATGCTAAATAAAAGTAGGGTAAAGAAACCTCTTTGTCTCATGTCCTTTTTTAGTAAAATTGTTTTATTTTTTCTGTATGGACTATCATATTAGCTATTGTTTTTTCTTATATAACTTGCAATTTATTGAAGATTTTTCCTCCCTTTCTTAGCCTCTTGAGTGTCTTAATTAGGAATGGGTGTTGGGTGTTGTTGAATGCTTTTTCTGCATCTATCAATATTGTCAGGTGATACTTATCATTTTTCTTGTCAATGTGATGAATAATGCTCATGGACTTTCAGATGTCGAAGCATCCCTGTATCCCTGGAATGAATCACATTTGGTCATGTGAATTATTTGTTTTATATAATTCTCCATTCCACTGGCCAGTATTTTGAGGAGTTTTGCATTGGGTTCATTAGTGATTATCGGTCTATAGTCTTCAATCCTTTGGGGATCCATGCCTGCTTTAGGTATCAATGTTAGTCTAGCTTTATAGAAAGAATTTGGGAGTTTGCCATCTTTTTCTGTGCTCTGGAAGAGTTTGTGTTGGATTGGTGTCAGTTCTCTTAATGCTTAGTGGAATTCTCCTGTGAAGCCATGCAGCCCAGGGAACTTTTCCGTTATTATTTCCTTGAAAACCTTGTCTATTTCTTCTATTGCTCTGGTTCTGTTGAGACTCTTGACATTCACATAGGATAGTCTAGGGAGGGATTGTTTTCACAAGCATTTGTCCATTTCTTACATGCTGTTGTTTGATTGGAGTACAGGCTTTCATAGTACCGTGAAATTAGCCTTTCAATTTCATTAGAGTCCTTTGTAATGCCCCCTGCTTCATCCCTCATCCTAGCCATTAATATTTGTTTCTTTTTTTTTTTTTTTTTTGGCATCACTGCTCTCCAGTGGTGGGAGTAGGAGGCCCAGCCCCACTGCTGGAATTGAACCTCCGTCCCAGTGGGCCGCAGTCCCGCGCATAACCACTACGCCACCGGGGCTCAGCCTAATATTTGTTTCTTTAGTTAAGTTTTCCACCATTTTTTGATTCTCTTAATTTATTCAAAGACCCAATGTTATGCTGCATTTATTTTTTTTTGCAGTGTTTTCTTGGTTTCCTCTAATTTATCTCAGCCCTAATTTTTATTATTTCTTTTCTTTTGCTATTAGTAGAATTGTCCTGCTGGTGCTGTCCTGTTGAATTTCTGGATATTTTATGCCAGTATTTCAATCATAAGTCTCCTTTGTTATGTGTGACTTTACTGCTGCTACACTTCCTTTGATAAAGGTTTACTTTGTCCCAAAGGCTTTGATATATCATATTGTCTTTCTTGTTGGTTTTTCAAAACTTCATGATTTTTGTCTCTGAACTGGGCCAACACCCACTCATTTTGCTGTAGAGTTATTAATCCTCAATTTTTCCTTCAGTTATTATTTATCTTTTTGTTGTTTCCAATGGCATAGAGGTCTGAGAGGGAAATCTGTGTGACCTCTGTGTGTGTGAATTTACACAGGTTCGATTTGTTTCCCAGCATATGGTCTCTTTTTTAAGGATGTGCCATATGGGCTTCGAAGAATGTGATTGTGGGGGAGGGTGGGGCATATTGCTGAAAAGCTCTTAAAACATCTACCAGGTTAGGTTGCCTAATTGCAGAGTTTAGTTCTGTAGCTTTCTTGTTAAGCTTCTTTCCTTGTGATCTTTTTTCCCTAGAGAGCAGTGTATTTAAGTCACCTACTATGATTGTAGAAACTACAATTTCCTTTTCCATCCTTTGGAGCAATTATTTGAAAAGTTTTACAGTTCTCTCATTTGGCGAGTATGTATTTATTATGCTCACTGGTCCATGCTCTATTGATCCTTTGAACATTATATAATTCCCCTTACTTTCTCTTATAATTGCTTGCACATTGATATCAATTTTGTCAGAGATTAGGGTTGCATGCAACCTCTGCTTTTTTTTTGAATTGCCATTTGTTTACTATATTTTCTCTAGTCTTTGATTCTCAGTCTATTTGTGTCTGTGAACTTCAGATGTGTTTCTTGTAGGTAGCAGATCAATTGTATATGCTTTTTAAGACAGTATGCTACTCTCTTTTTTAATGGGCTAGTTCAGTCCATTGATGTTCAGAGTTCTTACATCCATTTGCAGACTCTGTGATGCCATCTAGTACCTTTTGTGTTTGGAGTTTTCCTACCTTCCTTCCTGTGTCAGTCTGGGTAGACTAGAGTAACAAATTAATAGACACTCATATGTGCAGAAGAACGAGCTTTATCTAAAAAAGCAACTACATTTTAAGAGAACACTCCATTCCAGTCCAGATCAAGTTCACAAACCTGACATTAGACCATATGTCTGATACCCATCTATAAATAAAAAATCATCAGAGTCATGCAACACATGAAATGATACCAAATGCAGGCAGATCAGAGGTCAGTGGATGGGAAGTCTAGTGAATCCAGTGATGTAGTAATCGTATCAGTGCAGGCAGGGGTCTCCACACGGCTTTTCCTGCTCAGGGCCCTAGTGTGTCTGGTCAGCTGCAATGTCTCCACAGTGAGCCTGCACCCTGCCTTCAGCAATCTATTTATCTGCTTAGCACCTCCAAATGAAGTTATCAAGCTACAAACTGATTGACAGACTAAACTCAACTTTCACTATTAATCCTCTCAAATTGACAACAGAGTATATAACCACCATTATAAGTCAGCCACTTCATGCCTTTATCCACCCCATTTGGGGTATCCAATTTTTATTGTCCCCATTTAGATCAACACAACTAGCACAATCAAAATTGTGCTCTGAGGAGACAATATTATTCTTTTATGTGAAGAACATTCATTCCAATTGGAATCTTATGAAATCTGCATTCATAAGCAAAGTGAAATCAGGATAGGAAGTCCATAAAGTCTGAGACAATATGTACCAATTCACAGGCTCAAAAATCGTCTCTTCATTTGGTTGGATTCTGGTCAACTCAATATGGACTGCCTCATTTAGTTTCACCAAGGTGTCTATTGGCTGCCTTGTCTTTAGACCATGGGCCCCATCAAACTTCTCAACAAGTCTAAACCCCTTGTGTTAGGTCATGAACTCCAGGCCAGTCAATTTGCTCTCAGCTTCTCCTTTGTTTCCTGTAAACCAGGTCCATGGGTTTCAGTAATTAGACTGAACTCTCTCTCTCTCTCATCATCATCATCATCATTTCTTTGCTGTTTTTGTCTTACTTCTGCTCAAGAAGTGAAACCAGGTTGTCACCTAGCAAGCATTTCAGCATGTTCACTGGCTCCCTTTCACGGTAAGTCCTAGAGAGTTTTCTTCATGGTTCCAGATTTTACACGCTTCTGACAAAAACCAGTTCAAGATTCAAAAAGTCAAAGAATTCCTTTTTTGTTAATCTGTCACCAGCACCCTAGGAAAGTCTCTTGATATATATATATATATATATATATATATATATATATATATATCCTAAGTAATTACTCCAAAGCACTGGGTCAGGCTTAGCTTCTCAGAAATGTCTTTGCAGGCATGTCCTACAAACTTTTAAAGATCAAATTTTAGTATATGTGCTGACGAAGCAAGGACTAAAGATCAAATTTTAGTGACTCCAGGCAAGTGGGTTTGCAAGCATCCCATTTTTGTGCTTCAAAATAATATTTCTATAAATCCTTATCTCAACAATATCAGAAGAAATCAGTACAAAGTAGAATGTGGCACTGAACTCAATTCTTAAAAGTCAAGCTCAATCTTACCTAAACCATTCTAGTGATACAAAATATTGGATTAAGGCTCTGAAAGCATCAAACCAGAGCCAAACTTTCCGTCATCCATTTTGACCTTCTATCAGACATTTTCCTTAAGTAGCTCTAAGAAATTCAAGACCCCATGAGCTCAAATATACATTAATCACATTCATTTTCTCGATTTCACACAGGAATATCCAAAGACTACAACCAAGCGAAATGGTCTCCATGTGGCAGTGAACACCACATGGCTCCTGCAGCTCAGGACACTAGCTTGTTTCCATGTGTCTTGTTAGCTACGATGATTCCCAGAGAGTGAACTTACACCCTGCCTGCAGCAAGCTAGTTTTCTGCTTATTGTCTCCAAATGAGGTCATCAAGCTACATGCTAACCTCCACCCTTTCACTCTTAATTGTCTCAAATTTATAACAGATTATTTTAATGCCTATCTCATTTCTTATCAGTGTGTTTAATATATGTGGGGGGCAGGAGGTGAAGGGGGTGGATTTATTACTGCCTTCTACCCACCTCTGAGCCAATGTTATCTTGGGGACTGTTTTGTAGGTGTTCACCTCTGAGTGGAGTTGTTCTTTGTGCTGGTCTCCTATGTGTGCTCACCTCTTCTTCTAACCCACTGGGTCAGCAATAATTTTTTTTTGTAGAGATGGGGTTTTTTTCACACATTTGAATTTTTCCTTGTATGGGGAGACTCTTACTTCTCTGTCTATCTTAATAGAAGCATGTCTGGGTACAGGATTCTTCGGGGGATTTTTTTTCTTTACCTTTCAGAAGATGTTACTCTACTGTCTCCCCACCTTCATTGGGTCTGGTTATAGGTCTGAGCATAGTCTTCCCTGGATACCTTTAGGGGTGAGTGCCTCTTTTCTCCTAGTTGCTCTTCCAATTTTCTCTGAAAAGTTAGATAGTTTAACTATTACAGGCATTGGCAAATTCTTGGACTTCAGTCTATCAGGTGTCCTCTTCTTCCTAAATGGTGATCTGATTCTCATTCACTACACCGGAGGATATTCCTCTAGGAATTGTTTCACTTTTTTTTCTGTTGAATTCTTCCTAAATGCTTTGTTCTGGTCATCACACTAGTCTACTATTTTTGCTCATAGCTTCAGATTTTGTTCTCAGGTTTCCTTCAAATTCTCTGATTATCTTGTTTGACTTTATTTCATTTTTGTTGAAGTCTATTTATTCTCGAGGTCACTGGTATGGTTCTCTGCTTCTTCTTATCTCCTGGTATTGTAACCTATCACCCATGCCCAGAAGAAATAAATCCAGACAAGACTCAAAGTAAAAAGAAATGTTGATTCCTGTGCAGGGGCAGGCAGCAAACCAAATATAGGAGGCTGAGAGACTCCGTGGCTAATTTTTCACAAGCTTATATACATTGTGACAAACCAGACTACCTGCAGCTGCATACCTCGCTTAAGCAGGGTACGGAAGCCAGATATTGTGGTTAGTAAGCTCTGATTACAGCAAGAACAGAGAGTGAGAAGAGGTCATTTTGACATTGGGTAGGCATTTCCATTGGAACATTTCATTTGGCCATGTTTGCAAAACATATTTCCCTATGACCTTGGATACCCAAAGATTCATTGTAAGTTAGTCATAGCTGCATTCTTATCAACCTAGTCAATAAAATTTAAAAGTTAAATCTTCAAGTATCACACTAGTGCAGTCTGTTAACTTGCTATTTCCTTTTGTTACCTCATCCCGTAACTCTTGTATTTCCCTTTGGTATGTTGCTTTTAAATATATATATATATACATACATATATATACATATATACATATATATATAATCTTAATACTAATCCCAACCCTTATCCTAACCCAGTGTGTTGCTTTTATCTCCTTTATCGTTCCATCCTTTTCCTGTATTGCTTCCCTCATCCTGTATGATGCCAAGAAGCATTCTGAAGGTTGTTTTTTTTTTTTTTTGGTAGATCTGCTTCTTCTACGCATGCCATGCCTTCCCCAGACATTGTGTTTGGGTTCTCGTGTTGTTTTTTGCTGAGGACGTTGTGGATGTTTCCTGTCTGTGTGTCATCTTGGAGATGCTCAGCACCTTTTTCCCGAGATTCAAAGAGCCCTGCTCTCTCTGCTTGAGAGGCTGGTAGAAATGTTTCTGCAGGCTGCCTGTAGCCACCTGCCCTAGAGGTCGGACCACTACTTTGTCCTACTGGGTTTTCCCTCTCACTCTAGCTTATTGGGATTCTGTGGTTTAGAATAAAATGACCAAACATCCCATTTTGGGTGGGGCAGTCCCAATTTCAAACAAGTTTTCCCTCGTCCTGGGTGTTTTAAAAAAAGTCCCGATTTCTGGAAAGAATGCATGACAAGCTAGGGAACTGAGAAGGGATATACTGCCTCTACCCCCTCCCCCACACGCTGTCAATGGTGAACCACTTACCAATGTTAAAACCTTGTCGCTTTAGTTTAGAAGGTAAATTTGTAGTGGCAGGCACCACAGTTGGACTGCATTGCTATTGAGTACTGCTCAGTCTTCTGTAGGAGTCCATCTGAGGCTGCCGAAGCTACTACATACAGATGGCTGGCAGACTGTGTGCTGGCCCTGTGCTGTAACACAAGATGTAAGCAGAGCGGGAGTGGGGGTGGGAAAGGGGTCCCCTTTGTGGTTAGAGGCACTGCAGGCAGGCAGGGTTGGAAGCCCCATCTGTGACCATCAGCTCCAGTTCCAGATGGCGGGACAGTGCTTGGCACAGTAGGTGAAAGGTAGAGGTGGAAGGATACATCAACACGTGGAAAGCGGACCTTGCGAGCAGTGGGTGACGCCACACACCTGTGTTGGGAGTGCTCTGGGTGCAATGGTGGGGGGAGGTGCCATGCTGGGAAGGTAGGAAAATGCTGGTTGTAGGAAGTGACTCTGCTTTCTTTTGAAGTTTTTCTATGCTTTCTTTTGCTATTTTTCCTGATTATTATTGTTTTTGCTTTTATTTTGGTATTTTTTGTATATGAAATGCAGGATAGGTAAATCTATAGAGAGAGTACCTGCATGGATGGGTGTGTGTGTGTGTATGACAGGGACAGTTGGGGCCTATTAGGGAGTGAATAGCAATGAGTACAGAAAGGGGAAAATGTTCTAAAATTGACATTGGTGATGCATGTACAACTTTTCTTAATATGATTAAGCTATTGACTTGGGAGGACTCTCACCATTCTCTCTTTAAAGGAATAGTCAAGCAATACTTCATGCCAGATAGATTTGTTGATTCTTTTGGCCGGTCATTATATATTTAATTTTCATCACCATTACCACAATTCAAGAATATCAATTCTTTAATCTTCTTTATCCTTTCACTAGAATTCATGTGCATATGAATTGATTGAAAATACCATGGTTTAGGTGCACCTTAATCTTAAAATGACCTCCTACGTTTAAACACAATTAAATGATCTTTAACAGAAAAAAAAAAAATCCCAAAGTTTTATGTTCTCTTTTTTTTAAATTGCTGTTTCTTCAAGTGTTGTTTGCTGGATCCAAGAAAAATGAACTCCCTGACAACCTCAGCATTTCCTGATTATCATAGTGATTGTTGCTTCAGCTATACTGGTTCTTGTTTTCATATTGTTGAGGTTACATTCACATTGAAGGCTTTATAGTCTTTGCTTTTCATAAATAAGTGCTTCAAATCCTCTTGGATCAGCTGAGCCCCGGTGGGGTAGTGATTTTGCACGGGACAGCGGCCCACTGGGATGGAGATTAAATTCCAGCAGCCACTCCACAGAAGCAAAGGCTGGGCCTCCTGCTCCCACCACTAGAGGGCACTGATGCCCTGCCCCCAAAACAAAGCCAAACAAAAATCCTCTTGGATCTAAACAATTCAGTTTTTTTGTCTCAGCATATTCCAGTTAATGAATTAATTTTCCTCCACTATTAACACTGTCATAGTTTTTCCAAATGAGAGGCATATAGTCCAGATTCTATATTATTATTTGCAGATATATTATAATACAGATCAAATAAATATGATGAAAGAATACAACCCTGAGAGATACTATTCCTTTAAAAATTTCCTACAGCATAGTATTAGGCACTAATACCAATACCATGTCATTCAATCATTCAATTGCATCAAGAGGTATTATATAATAGCTACCCCAATCACTTTCAAAACATTCTCTTCCTTCTTGAACTACTTGGCATTAGTTTGCTTTTTATTCCCTGCTCCTGACACACACTGTATGTCCCAGAAACACTTATTCTATTTTTTCTGTCTTTGTAGTTTCATCAATCCTAGGTTTCATATACTGGAAAAAAAGAGAAAAAAATAGAACGAAGATTCAAGAGGGTCACCCTCAAGACAAAATGCATCAGAAAAAAACCCCAATATGAACAAAAACACAGAAAACATTAAAAATCAGATCAGGTCCAATGTAAATCAGGAGGCTGGGCATATCATCTCACAGGGTTTTAACTGTTCCAACTCATACAGCACTCCCTACTTTTACTGCTGACAAAACACTATTTTCATCTAGGTTTCTAACATTTCTTTACAATGTCCACAGAGTATTCACAGACAATGATCACAATTGTAGAGTTTATTGTTGAAGTGAGCAGCATGCCATGCAGGTAAGAAAGGCTTATTGTACAATTATTTGGTGGGGATATTTTGCAATGTTATTTTCAGTACTGCCTAGGGGGCATGGTACTCTACTATAAATTTCAACCTCAAGGTAGTGCGTTCCAGGTCAGCAAACTCAGCACCTCTCCCCAATTCAGTGCTCAGGGGCACCCTATCCACAAGTCAGGTTCCTGTCCCAAACCAGTCAGCATTATTTATTCTTAGGACAGGGAAGTCCACTGTTCTGTCTCATGCTTAATGCCATGTTGTGTTGCTGCTGCTACTCTGTCACTCCTGCCTAATCTGTCTTCTTGGGTAAAGAAGGTTTCTATCCTTTAAATCTTGCTCATCATAGAATTTTCACTGCTGAGTATGATGTAGCTCATTTTAGTCCCAGAAGACTGATAACAATAATAAATCTATTAACAAGCACTCACAGCTGAATCCTTTTAGTGTCTTACCCTACCCTTCTCTTAACCTATATCCATCAACATAAGGTTATCTGGTGGGATACAGAGACCATGACTAGGAGAGCCACATTAAATAAATCACCTCTCTACATAGACAGTTCCTGATTTTAGACCACAAGATAAGTGTGTGCCCTTTTTGGTGATATGCCCGCCTGTTGGTTCTGGGTTCCAAGGTTGCACAAGGACACATGTATCAGATTCCACATAAGTACAACGAAGCATTTGGAAATTCTTATTCGTTATAATCTTCTCCAAAGTTAAATATTTTGCACAATCAGTAAAATACAGGTATACATCTTTCTGATAAGTCATACCAAGTTAATCTCACATCCGCAATACTATTACACTTTTCATGCTTTCTTATGATTCTAAGTTGAATATCTGTTATTCTCTACTGTTGAATAATTTAAAAATTGTCTTCATCCATCAAACTATTTTGCATTGGACATTAATTATATTATAATTATATTGCTTCATAAGTTTCAATTCTGTTGAATCACTTTTCTTCAGAGTGAACATATATAAAAAAATCTTATATTCTCTTCGTCTGATTGCTGTCTTCCCAAGTTTTCACATAACAAGTGGAAAACTCCATCACTTAATTGAAGAAATTCAATTGGCATTCTGCTACACTACTTGGGTAAGGCACCAAATATTGTTATGATGACACAGAAACTTTTTTATTTAACAAAGTTTTCAATAAATATGAAGTTAGTGCTTCTTGTCTAATCACTTATTTTGCTCTATAGAATTCTGTAAGCAATATTTCCAATTTTCCAACCCTACTTTAAAGACTTTTGTATTCTTCATTATATACTGCATCTAAACGGTAGTCTTGGCATCCTCGTGGGATTAAAATCAAGTTCTTTTTAAGTTATTTTGAGGTTAGGTAACAGCAACAATAACCAAAATACCCAACACATATGAAGGGACAAAATCAAGACTGTAGGCTGACATGACAAGACTCCTCAAAAATACTTATCATAGCAGGGTTCTCAAATCTATTTCTGAGACCATTTGTGTTGCTCTGGTGGCTTTTGTGTTGTTGCGATGCAGGAAGCAATTAGACACATTGAATATTATGACCTGATGATCTGTGGGATGATATAAAGAATGAAACAGTATAGGATAAAAGGTACAAAAAAGATGGGGTGTGGGAGGGAAGATCAGTATGGATGTGAAATTGCGTTCTGCAACTTGATCTTAATGATAAAGTAGCTTAGGCACAAGGAAGAAATAGTGAAGTCAAGGAGCTGAATTGAAAATTTCAAAGGGTAACTCAAGAAGTTGCATCAAATATTATAATGAATGTGATAAGACCTAGATTTAGAAAACCAAGGAAAAGCAGAGTCAGCAAACCTTAAACTAAGGAACTCCAGCAGAAATTTAAGCCTAAAGCAGCAACGCTTATAGATTCCATACACAAAATGTAGAATGATGCAGTAAGCATAGAATGCACATAGACACTGTACCCCAAAATAGCAGATCAATATTTAATCAGTTCAAGATTATCTTAATCATATCATATGATTAAGAATCATATTATCAGAACTAGTATTAAAAGAAAAAATACAAACTTTATTGAAGACCTTAACTTAAAACAGGGCTCTAAGAATTGATGGAATACCAATGAAAATATTCTAATAAGCTAATGAAACAATGGAAGCATTCACTTACCTAGCCAGGAAATTTGGAAGACAGGGACTTGGCCAACTGACAGGAAGAAATAAAGAATCGCACCCATTTCAAAGAGAGATAACCAAACAGAATGCACAAGTTATAGAACAAAATCATTAATCTCACGTGTAAGTAGAAATTTGCTGAAGATCATCCGACAGCAGTACATTGGCAAGGAGCTGTCAGAAGTTTAAGATGGATTCAGAAGAGAACTGGGAATATGGTATATCACGATTTATGTCAATTGGATCTCAGATGAAATGGAAACTGCCATACTTTTACTTGTGTCTTATTAAATATTCTAAAGCAGTTGTCTATGAGGATCATAACAAAATATAGCTCATTCTGAGAAGAATAGGAATCCCGTAACCCTTATGGTGCTCATACAGGACTTATACAGTACCAAAAGGCAGTAGTGGAAAGAGAACAATAGAATATGCCATGATCAAAAATCAGGAAATATATCATGATTGTATCCTCTCATCATACTTGTCCACTCTCTATGTTGCTCAAATAATCAGAGCAGCTGGATTATATGAAGAAGAATTCAGCAGTATAATTGAAGGAAAGTTTATTAGAAATCTGCCAGATACAGATGATACAGCCTGCTTAATGAAAGTGAGGACTGAAAACACTTGCAGATGAAAATTAGGATTGAAACCTTCAGTGTAGATCACAACTCAATATAAAGAAAACAAGAATCTTCACACTGGACCATTAGACAATATCAAGTTAACAGAGAAATGATTGGAGTTGTCCAGGATTTCATCTTGCATAGATCCAAAATGAATGCTTATTTATACAGCAGTTGAGACAAGAAGGATCCATTGCATTGGGTAAATCTGCTGCACAGTATCTATTTAAAGTGTTCTATTGCAAGGATATTAATTTAGGAGTTGGTGATACACCTGACCCAAGCCATGGAATTTTCAATCACCTCATATTCAATAAAGTTGGCTATTGAAAAGAATACTGAAGAAAATCAACACATTTGCTTTATGGTGCTGGAGAGGAAGATGGAAAGAACCATGTAGTTCCTCCCCCCCCCCCAAAAAAAAAGAAGAACAGCCAAGTCTGTCTTTTTTTTCTGGGGGGGGGGGGAGGTATCACTGCCCTCTGGTGTCCGTAGGAGCTACCCATCCTTGCTCCTGAGAGCAGCTGCTGAATTTGAATCGCTAAGCCTGTGGGCTGCAGTCCCGCACTTAACCACTTATGCCACTGGGGCTCAACCCCAGTCTGTCTTATAAGTACAGATAGAATCCTCATAGAGATAAAAATTGGGAGATTCACCTCAAATATTTTGCACAAATTTTCAGACCAGTCCCTGTAGAAGGGGTTTCTTGGTAAAGTTGCACAGCTAGGAAAAGAAGCAAACCTAGAAAATGGATTGATACAGGGACTGCATCAATGCACCAAGCACAGGAGCATTTATGAGGATAGTAAGAGACCCATCAGCAAGATTTTGTTCAGTTGTACAAGGGGCCATTGTGGGTCAAAATTGTGTAGATGGCACCTAACAACTGACACCCACAGGACACCCCTGACTGCTCTTGAAGAATAAGCACGTTTATTTTTGTGCTTGGGGAAAACAAAGCAAAATAACAGGGCATAAATTTTATAGGATGTGTTCTCAACAATACAGTTTTTAGTTTTCCTAAATCTTCACAATAATAAATTTTTGTGCTTTTACTGTGTCTGTGAACAAACTCTCCAAGATTACTCCATTTAAATCCATCTTCACACAAATATATAATCTATGTCAACTCATAGAGATCCTATAAGAAGTTATTACTGTCCTTGTGAATATGAGTGATGGTAGTTCATTTTGGGAGTAGAATCCAGTCTTTTTCCTATCCGTGAATCTTTTCAGCATCAGGAGTAAATTATGTTTTACTTCTGACCTAATGATGTCTTAGAAGTTTATAAAATTCTACAAAGCTATAAATCTTAATTTCAATTAGGAAATAAACTTTCTCAACTGTGTAACATTAATCAACTTCTTCAGGGATGAGCCATGAAATTATGTGAACTTGGAAATCCCCCCACACTTTATTTGAAATTGAATATCAGGCAGTTCGATTGATTATTTAAAAGGGGCACCAGAAACAAGAGTTACTGTACAATAAATAGGGTATATTGATAATGGAGTAGGTTATCTGTTTGTGTGTTGGTTTGGGTAGAGCAGAGAAACACATCCACAAAACCTCATTTGTAGATAATAAAGCACCCCGACTCAGTGCTGTCCAAACCCATAAGTCCTTTAAGTGCATATATCAGACACCGATCAACAAAATCCTTCTCAATCTCACAAAACACAAACAATGGCATCGGCTGCAGGAAGAAAGCCAAATTAGTGAATGTGTAAGCATCTCAGCCCTGGCAGGGGTCTCCACAGGGCTGCTCAGCACCCAGTGCTACATCAGGATAGGTCCAAACGGCTTCTCTTCAGAGATGTCTCAAAGGAAGGGAGCCTTGCAAGCTGAAACAGGGAACTGGCTAAGGTAGCATCACCCTGGTCATCAGAGAGGAGGAGATCCGAGAACAAGAAAGAGGAGGCTTATTGAGCAATTTATGTCCCTGTCCTTCAATTAATCCCACATGTTTATCGGCCAAGTTGGCACAGTAAACCTTAACTCTCTCATACTGCTATCCACAAGCTCAGCTGTTTAAGCCCATTAGTCGCAATACAAGTGAGAGATGAAATTTACAGACTTAAAATCTCACAGAAATTTCACTTTTTCCTACAAATTTGCTATAATAGGATATTAACTTGCTAGTAGTCAATTTGATACCAAAAAAGAGTCAAAACCAAAATTAGTTTGTCAATGTTCAACTCCTTTATGAAAATTAAAACTTTCCAGTTTTGCTATAAGATGTGAATACTTTTTCAGTACATAAAAACCCATGAAAGAACAGTTAGAAGGGTTTTTTTATTCTTATAAAGAAGCTTAGAGTCAACCTCATTTCTAAAGCATTGAAAATGAATTATCTATTGACCTGAATATATTAAAACATATTCTGAAATGTTTACTGCATCATTTGAGGCCAAAAATGGAATCTTCAAGGTACTTATGAGACTTGATAGAAAAAAAATCTTACATTTTAAGCACTTTAAACTGCCTTACACCTTGCATATATATGCCTTTTCAATTTTCTTTTTTCATTTTTCATTCTGCTCAATCTCTCTTCTGACTTTTCAATATTCGGCTTGTAGTCTCAGTATGCATTGCACCTTACCAAATAGAAAAGCCTGCTGTCATTTAATTGATTCTAACTCACAACGACCTGATAGGACAGAGAAGACTGCTCATTCTGGTTTCTAAACATTTAAATCTTTAAAGCCTGCAGAGTACTGATGGATTCCAACCACTGACACTATTGCTGTTAGCTCAGGGCATAAATAAATAGCCACTGTGGGTTCATATATAGTTTTCCTTGGAAGTTCTTTATTTTTTAAATGATTTTCATTATTTTTGAAAGTTCTTTAAGGCATAATTATAATATTCCCTACTTTTCTAGGTCTTATTCTGTAATCTGTGTCTGAATTCTTCTCTATTAAAACCTATAATGATAAATTAATAAATTGGTATAACATGGCAATTGAAAATTAGTGGAATACCATATTTAAGAAACTAGAGCTGATGCAGTCTATCCAACACAGATTTCAAAACCAGCATCTTAAATGGTCTCAACAACTAGTATAGAAAGCATTTTAAAAATATCAGACTGTTTATTAAACATTATTTCCCTTAAT